>JAABKK020057357.1:0-10839 GCA_011634745.2 Catotricha subobsoleta
CTAGAATTCCACTATTCCTTTTCACCTTTCTCAAAATTAGCCCAGGTATCTTGTGCTGCATATATCGACTTAATTACAATTCTACCATTCTGAACATCTAGTATTATTTCACTCTTTTTATAGTTCCCCCGCTAGGGCTCAGCAGAAAATGTATTCTGTATAAATCGACTTGACTACTATCTTACCAATCCTGACATCTAGCATCATTTCACTTTTTTTTTAGTTCCCCCGCTAGGGCTCAGCAGAAAAGGAATTCTGCATACATCGGATATTTCCTTGATATGTTGTATTGCCATAGTTGAAAATATAAAAATCCTAAGTAAATATTTTTAAAATAAAAAAAACAAAATATTTTTCACTTTTAAAATTACAAAAATACGAACAAAACACGCGCGTAACTATCAATTTTAAGAAATACGTCTCGCTTGCAATCAATCAACGAAAAAAAATCATGAAAGTGCAGCTTTGTTGTTACTGGGATATTTAAAAAGGGATTTTTGCTATGAATAATAGCAAAATAACAAAAAGGTGTATTATTTTAATGGTTAGTATTGTTAGAACTTTTCAACTTTAAAAATATTTACAAGCAAATTGGAGAAATTCTCTAATGGAAACATATTTCTAAAACTTCACGTAGAATATTTTGAAAATATAAAAAAAATGTACTTAAGGAAAATCCCATACCCAATTGTGATGCAATTACGTACTTATGTTTTGACAAAAAAAAAAATAAAAAAATTCGACCTATATCTAGAAACAATAATTATTGTCTAAAAAAAATACAGTGTGTCACAAAGGGACAAACTGTACGAGTGCCACAATGGGGACATACATAAATGTGAAAATAGCCCCTTTAATGCATGTTTCGACGTAAAAACATGAAAAATAAATCTTATGCTCATTGATTTATAGTTACTAATGTAACTATTGGGTCGTGGTTGTGGATACAAGAAAATTCAGCGTTAAATCTATGTTAATGATTAACATTTTAAAATACATTTGTCATTTTTTTTAAATAAAACTTTAGAACTCATCTGGTGCCAATATATTGTATTTTATAAGATGAAATAATATTCCTTCAAAAATATATTTATTTTAATTTTTTTCAAAGAAAAAATATGTGTCCCATTGTGGAACTGCTGTATATTGCGAAATATTTTTTTTTGAAATCGATTTTGTAATCGTCGATGATGAACTTGTAGAAAATAGTATCTTTTTTCACTTTTCAAAATAACGATTTGCATGCACCGCCGTTTTTTCCGCGGTATATGACTCGGGAAGTGAAGACCTTTTTTTTTTGCTCTCACATAATATTATTAGCTGAAGTAAAAATTTTTTTTTTCGAAAATTCCCTCCCCTTCTCACCCAGAAATCCAAAGCGTGCGCACCTCTGCTAATAAGTATCTATATAAAATTTCAACGACTAAAATGTAAAAAAAAAACCTTTAAAATATTTTAATTAATTCCGTAATGAACGTCATATAATTATAAAGTATAGGTAATGGAATTCTACGTACAACCAATTGCAAAATACCAATAACCAAACCGAAAGGTAATGCGAAAAATATTCATTCATTCACTTTTGAAATTGTACCACCCAAATGAGAAAAAAGAAAGATGTTTAGTGTTTTCAATCTTAGCACAGCACACAGAGTAACATGCCCTCAACTACTTAAATATGTATATAAAAAAAAATGCATAAAATTTGAAACAGGTACTGATTACAAAAAAAAAGGCCAATAACGATAATCTAAGTTGTCTTATTTTGATGCTTTTGAATTGGTTATAGTCTCTAGGGGTACTCATTAGAATAATATAAAATTTATAAAGAACTCAATTCGATTCAAATAATAAGATTTCATTGTTATTTTATCTTTTCTGAATTCTCCATACAGAAAAATCAATATATTTTAATTGCGTGTTTGAATTTGAATTTGAATGGGACAATATTATCTGAGCAAAGAATATGATCATTGAATGACTGATGGTTATTTGCAAAGTGAAGTGCCCGTGGCCTTTTCAATTTCATCAATAAGTATAAAATATTCAAATATTATAAATATACAGTTTGTAAAGTACAATGCCGTGAACAACTTCTTGTTTGTTTGTTTGTTTGTTTGTTTGTTTGTTTGTTGTTTATAATAATTAATTTCTTTTGCCTTTGTATGTATAATGTGGATATGATTTTATGAAATATAGAAAATATGACAGAGTACTTAAAAGTCTCCTACTTTCTAGTTTCTTTTCAATTTATTCTCTGTGCAAGTTTAAAATAAATCTTTTTATATATTTTAAACAATATAAAAATATAGTTTTTTATTCAATATACTTTTACATATAATGGGGAAGATAATTTAATTTGATTATTGTTAATTAATTACTAACTACTGTCGATATATTCTAAAATATGAAAATTATAACAAAATAATTCTGTTTATTTGGTTTTCTTTAATAAAGTAAAATATTAGTAAAATCAAAAAACCACAAAGGCTAATAAGCATTTCGAATTAATCATGAGTATATCACTTGATATTAATTATAGCCAATCATGATATTATATTATTGATGACTTTAATGCAAATACATAATTAAATATTTCTATTTTCACCACAGAATTATATGTAAAAGTATACAGATATCAGATAATATATTATTAAATGCATGTCAAAATACTGCATTTTTGGAATGTATGGTAACACAAAGTTTACCTTACCACAAAAAAAAAACATGTTATTTAAAAAACGCATCTAACCTAATATAATCGAGGCATAATTCATTATGTCGATCCTTCGACGCCAATTGAAAATCATAAATGTAGAAATTATATGAATATAAAATGTGCTTTGATTGATTGCAACTGATTTCCTTATTTTATACACAACTCCTAACTCTCCTTAACTTGCCTTTTGTTGAATAATGAGTGTACATTTATCTAATTATTTATAAATAAATGTAGAATACCGCACTAAATATCTTCTATATATACAGGGTGTCCCAGAATGATTAGCCCAAACTTCAGGGGTGTATTCCTGGGGTCATTCTAAACAAAAAATTGTATGGGAGGGGGGGGAGTCGGAAATTAACCGTTTTCGAGTTATAGCGGTTTGAAGTTTGTAAGTTTGTATGTTTATGAGGTCGCAGATTAAATCACTGAAATAATCATAACTCATCTAAACATAAACTGATTCTAAATGCATTAAAAAGGTAATTATCTAGACTATAAAAAACGCTAACATTCTTTTTTCTCTATGATGCACCTTCTTTGAGTTATCGTTCGTCAAAATCAAAAATTTGTCCAAAAACACCTTACATTTTGATAAAATTCAATTTTTCTCAAAAATTTTGCTTATTAATGTTATTTTTTATTGTTGATTCTGACTCTACGCGTGATTTCCTATAAAAATTATAATATTATTTTTTTCGATACGATGCATAGTTTCAGAGTAATAGCTTGACAAACATGCGAATAGCGGCGTAGATCAGAATCATTTGATTCATAATCAGAATTATCTGCTATTCGCATGTTTGTCAAGCTATTACTCTGAAACTATGCATCGTAGCGAAAAAAATAATATCATAATTTTTGTAGGAAATCACGCGTAGAATCAGAATCAATAATACAAAAAAACAGTTTGGGCTACTCATTCTGGGACACCCTGTATATTATATAAGCTCATCAACGTCACATTTCAATAAATTTTCCTCACATTTACTTTTATAATATACCTAAAATATTATCCAATACATATTAAGATTTATTTATTCATATATCACTTAGATTTGCTAGGTACCTTACAATATTACCTCTATAGAAATCCACTGTTATTTATTTGAAATATATATTATTTCTATATATGTATAACATATAATGTACTTGATATACCATGATATACCTAATATAATACAATACGACCATAACCAATCCATATTCATGATACATAGTATGACGAAGCTAGATAAAATGATTAATATCCGATTTATAAATTAATCTTCACTTAAATAATAAAATTATAAAGCAAAGTCATATGATAGAACTTTGACTATGGATTGGCCTCTTGTCTATATTGATATATATATGGTATTCAGTGCATATAAGTTTGCAACTTATAATAATCCCATTTAAACTAGTAGAGTCGAGAAGAATCGAGAGCATTATTAAATTAAAATCAAATGATAGATTTCCGAAAGGGTTTATGTTGTTTTAGCCATTTTTTTCCCATTTTTTTAGAATTGGTGTTTGAAAGCTTTTTCTATTTTGCAAACAATTAATTAATATTTCTTAATTGCAAAACAATTTATCACTCTGTAATTATGTTAGCCAATAAAAAGTGAAATACATTTTATTATAACCCATTACGTCACATCACGGCATGAGATAATACTTCAAAATAAGCCGAAGTATAGCGAAACGAAAACTATCTCATGAACAATTGAAATTTGTTTTATTTAAAAAAAAAAAAATTAGAAATAAAAAAAAAAAAAACAATAAAACAATGAAATATTTCCTCTTAAAACATTGTATCATATTTTAACTATTCACGCTAAAATAAATACAAAAATGTACACTTTGGATTGTAATCTATTTGCCATAATAGAACTCTACTTTCATTTTGAAAAGGGCTTATTTGCTCGACGATACTTCGTAATATATTATACGCTGTGTTGTAATTCTATATTCGATTCCAAAGTTGGTTCTTTTTCATTTATAGATCTAGATATGTTCCGCTTATTTATTTATTTTTTTTCCGCAATTTTAATAGCTGAATATGAATAATTCACGAATAAAAAGCTTTTTCGCATTATTAGTTTGCGCCCATAATTAAATAATGTAAACATCATAGTAATTATATTTTTATTTTATTGCTCAATCCTTGTGTTTCATTTTATGTGCCAACGAAAAGCGTTCCTATTACATATATTTACTTACATATATAAAATAAAAATTACTACTTACCGCTTTTCTTTTTATTATTGTTGTCCACAGCTAATTCACTTATATAGTGAATATAGTCATTTAATTGTTTTGGTTTTGTTAGTCATCATACCATAAAGCTCGCAAGTATTATATCAAATTATGTTCTCATATAAATTGTATTTTGCAGAGTCATACTCACAGTCAGCCATCAACTCATAAAAATAAAATCCGTATGTTAGCAGATTTTGTTATCTGAAATTAGCTTTTTATTTGGTAATGAATATGACAACATCGAAATATATTGCGCTTTTATTTATTCACAAAATCACAATAAAAAAAAAAGAAAATAAACCGTTTTTTCTCTGACTCTGGATTTATCACGAAAAAAAAAAAAAAAATAAGAGAAAAATAAAAATATGTAACAGCCTCTATTATATATATTTGAATATTATTTTTAGCGTTGGGGTTAGCGGCTCGCAATATTTATTTAAAATAAAAGTTTTAATCCGTGGTTTCGTTGAAAGTTTAGTTCTAATATCGAGATAGAAACATTTTTAAATAAATTTGATTCAATCAATGACGGTTCGGTGTTGGGTTTTAAAAATAATAGGTTCAGTGTCATCAACGCAAAATAATTAAATTTATTTTATTGCATTATTTATTATTATTCTTCTTTTTTTTTATTTCTTCATAATATTTCTATGCATAATTAAAATAAGCATTTAAAACTGATTTCGTTCGTCCAATTCGGTTTACATTCAAAATTATAGGTATGTGAATGTTGCCATTAGTCTGAATTTAAGGTTTTTCCAAAGAATATGTACTATAGAACAGAAAAATGTCAAAAATGTGTCTGCAAGTTTTAGTAACGCATGATAATGAGAGCGAGTGAGAGAAAAGATAAAAATATATAGAAATGACAGCAGTTTAAGTGAAAAACACTTAAACTTTTGGCAGAATTTTTTTATATGAAAATAAATTATTTTTTCTTTCTATAGTACATATTCTTTGGTTTTTCTTTGAACCGAAATAACTCAATTTTATTATTTTTGGTGCACCGGTTTCTTGGGTTCATCCAATAACGCGCGGTTATTTTTTTTTAGGTTCGATACGATTCGCCTTCTCTGGATGCAATCAATATAACATAAATTGATTCTAATAATAGGTAATGCTAATGACGATACTTAAAATTTTTACATTTTAAGCTCAACATAAAAATTAAATCAATAGCATCAAAATACAACATCAACCATTTACTATATAGGTATTCTACGTATTTACAATTTAATTGAAATTTACTTCAATTTCATTTTAACAAAATAACCGGAAACCTCTTACGTATGTAATAATTATACTTTATGTAGTTTATTCATACCATATTAAAATATCAATTAATATTTTGGATACGTGAATATATTCACAACAGCCTAATCCTAGGAATTTAGGTCAAATGGCATTATCATAATTAATTTTGTGTAAGTACGGCGGTACATCTACGTACATTTAGCAATTTTTGGTTTCAATGCAGAGATGACAGTTACAAGTAACTAGCGAGCCGTAACCTGTTTTTTCTTGCTCATTTATGCTACGAGAAGCGACAACATTTTTTTTGTACTAAAGCAATTTTTCATAAAAGACATCCAACGAGGATGGTCTTCCGAAATGTAATAATATATGTATTTAGAAAAAAATGATTTTTATCTAAAGTCATAATAATTTAAATTTTAGCAAACCTTTTAGGAATCAGCGAACCGCAAGTGAGTTTTACTCGCTACACTTTATCAGCGAGCAGTAGGAAATATTAAAATTAGTTGAGACCGTATCAAAAAATGCTGGGCTGTCAGCTCTGTTTCAATGAACATCACAAATTAGAAAATATTTTACGAGCAAGATTTCCTATCAATCACTCTATTTCACTATATATGTATATGTAATTGGAATAACAACATGTATTTATGAATTTGAAATATGTGTTCGTTTTCATCAGTTTAGCCATAATTATATACCTTGGCTTTTTATTTATGCATGGACAGTAGATGTTTCTGTTTGTTTGTTTTTTTTTTTATTTATTTCTGGCAAATTCAAATTCTGATCAGGTTGCACTAAATAATGATATCTAGAGTTACGCTATCCATTTGCTTGGCATATTTTAATTAAGATGTTTAGCTGTAGATTACTATATTCACAAGGTATTATCGTACAAAATATATATTATATATGACGACTGAAATGTTCAAAAGTACAGGTTATAGGTAAATATGAGAACATTTTTAATATTAATAATTAGAAGAACACAATAAAAATAATCCTAATAGCTCTTAGTATACGCACAATTTAAAATAGTGATAAAGTTCATTGACTCATTTGTAAAACCAAATCTTATTATATTGCCGGTAGTTAGGGATATAACTACCGAATTTGGCTCTAATAGTGGATTTGTACATAAGAGCATGAAAATTTGTTTTTTTTTAAGTTGAAAAATTCTGAATCAAAAGCGCTTGACAGGCCGGATAATTTTTGCCTCTTTCACCCCCCGAACCTTTTTTATATTTTTATTTTCAGAGTTTTATTCAAAAAATCATAGCTCGCTGTTTATTATATATGATTAATTTTTAAGTGATTTCATTACCTTTAAGGTAAAAATGTTAAATAAAGTGTAAAATATAGATGTAAAATAGAAATTCTATTTTACATTACATTTTAGATATACATTTTATACTTATTTTTCATTTTACATTCGACGTTCCCATCTCTGTTTATATTATATATATATTTATTTTTTTAATAATTCTTTGATTGATTTTCTGACTTTCATGTAAAGTAAAGGTTTTCATATTTCAATTTTATTATATAGTTCAAGTTTCCTTTATCGTTATTATTCATGCTATCGACTATTCTTTATAAATAATTTTATAAATGAATGTTGGGGACCTAATGGATTAGTTAATAGTGTATAAGAATGCTTTACAATACATTTTTAACAAAAAATCATTAATATAACATTATCAAATATACAATGAAAGTAGATAATAGCTCAAATTACGCAATATTTCTATTGTAGCTAAGAATAGGTACCTTAATCATCGCGCTCTGGTAAATAAAACTTTTGAAAACCAAAATATTTCAAATCAATTGAGTGTTCAAATGAATTAAGTGCCCAATAATCTATATACGATTTTATTTAAGTGATCTGTGGAAGCTCCTATATAAAAACATCTCCAAAGATAAAAAGGGAGAGAGAGAGTACTTTTAGTGGTTAATTTTGAAAAATTAACATGCAAGGACTAATATAGACACATCACATGAGTATGACTGAAATGTACGAAACGAAAATATACTAAGTACTTTCTACTTATACGAAAATTAATAAAAAGAAAAATGTGATTATTCATTAAGGTCAAATAATTTCTGAGATCAGGGGGTATGCGTATGGTGGCTAGGCAAACAATTTTGTGACGGCGAAAAGTTAAGAGCCCTTACGACAGGACTTATAATTTATACGTAGCATACCAAAATGTTTGCTAATCGAACCATTCAGGACTATAGATTGTGGTATATCCCATAGTCGTAACACTGATCTTAATGAAATACTTCGCAATGTCTTGATGTACTACATCCGGACAAATATTTGTCATGATCATGGCTGAAAAAATATATTTATAATTTAATAAATGAATTTCGAATATTTGTGCACATATAGCAGAAAATAGCAAACAAAGCAAAATTTACTACAGATTTTTATATTTTATATTGTAACCCGAAAAACAACAAATTATTGAGTTATGTTATAGAATACAAATATACAATAAGGGTATTCCATTTAGTTCAATATGGAATTTTAGAAAGGTTAGAGAATGTAGCGCTAATGTTATAACATTTAGATGTAACGCTACACGGGATCATAGCAAATCCCCGTAATTATTTTTAGTCATGAATCCCCGTATCGCAAATCCTCATTAAATTTCTTATTCGCAAATCTCCGTAAAATCATTTGTCGCAAATCTTCATAAAATTTCTTATTCGCGAATCTCCGTAAAATCATTTGTCGCAAATCTTCATAAAATTTTTATTCGCAAATCTCCGTAAAATCCGTTCACCAAAAATATATAAACAGAGGCACCAGAAAATGAGTTTTATGTACACCAATATGGCTGTAACTCCACTATTCTGAAGTCTAAAACATTATATCATTCTTTTCATAGTTCCCCCGCTAGGGCTCAGCAGAAACGAAATTCTATATACATCGAATTGACTACGATTTCACTATTAATTTTCACAGTTCTCAAAATCAGCCCAGAAAACGTATACTGCACAGAAATTTTATGAAGATTTGCGACAAATCATTTTACGGAGATAAGAAATTTTATGAAGATTTGCAATACGGGGATTTACGACTAAAAATATTTACGGGGATTCGCGAATTTCAAATACGGGGATTCGATTTACGGGGATTCGCTGTGTACTCCGCTACACCAGCTCTACAATAAAGAGAGAATACATTAAGGTGGATCTAAAAATGGGTCGAAATGCAGGATTTGAGAAATTCAAAGAGCTTGGTGCAGTAAAAGTCACCAAATTGAAAAAAGAAATTTTTGGCATTTATATTTTTATTATTATTGGTTTTAGAGTACTTTCAAACTCCTCTTCATAGAACATAAAATTGCAAACACATGTTAATGTGTTTTGTTTTTACAGCAGTTTTTTTTCTTCATTTGTTTAATCATTACAAAGCTATCAACAATGTAACAAAGATTTCTCTCATTCAAATGATATCATAGTATAAAAACTAGTTTTGAAACTCACATATATTAAAAATATAATCTACGATAATATACTGGCAGAAATTTATTTACTTAACTGGGAAAATGTGACAATAATAACACTGAATATTTAAGCTTTCAGCTATAAATAGAAGGCACACAAATCACAATATAATTCAGATGGAAAATTTCTATATTCTTTAAATAATAAGAACATTTCATATGCCATAAAATTTGCAAGACGAATAATCCACGAATAGTGTTGCCTTCGGCACTTTCAGATTTTCTCGTCATTTTTCTTTTTCGATTTTCTGTTAAACATCTGTAGCAACACGATCACTATGTTTTTGGTTGTATGCTTTTTTTTTTCCAATAGCTCTAGGAAATTTTCTAATTTTCTTTTCTATTTGCTTCGATCTGATCAATATTTTTTGTATTCTTTTTTTCAAGTTTCCGCAATATTCAATATTTCTGAAGTACATTTTTGTGAGAATCTTTATTTCCATAACATTGCTACATGATATGGAATAAAATAATTTTCCTGTTCCTTCGTATTTTCTCTTAGTTATTATATATTGTTTTGGTATTCTTTTTCTTTCAAATTATTGCATGTGTATATATTATGTGTATTTGTATTTTATATATGGCTGCAGTTCCCCTTATTTATTAATCAATTCAAAATTATTTTACTCTATTCTCCACCTCAAATGTAACAAAATAAATATAATATTGCAAGAAAAAAAATATAAAGAGTCCTTATCTCATATGTGACATTCATGTTTCACATGTAAATTATGGAGAAAGAGATTTTTTATTTTAATAGTACTTATTTATTCAAGAAGAGAATTTTGTAAAATATCATTTACTTAGTTGATGTAGCGCCATGCTAAAATTTTATAGGTTGATACACTTTAAATGCATAGCATATCGTCACAAAGAATATTTTTACTTTGTGGTGCATCGGTCGCTGTAGATTTTTATTTGATTTATTATTATTTTTAATTGATACTGAACAAGCAATTAAAATTTAATGAGATTTTTTTCTATGTATGGATATTTAATTGATTGATTTAAAATAAATAAATACATACACTACCGTCCAAAAGTCTCCGTACGACTTTTTTTTTAAATTCAATTGTAAATATCTTAGCAACCAGACATAGA
>JAABKK020057358.1:0-37858 GCA_011634745.2 Catotricha subobsoleta
ATTGTAAAAAAAATTGTACTACAGCGACCTCAACGGGCGGGCTGAGAGCTTCAAGAGTATAAAAAATGGATTCCTTGAGATTGATTTCCTATCTATCGGCTTAAGCAGTTTTTTAATTTTTCGAACAAAATTCTGAGATATTTGCACGTGCTCTGGAACAAGTCGAAAATGCGTCGGTGAGATATCATACCTAATAGTTGTTATACCATGATGCTTATACTTATTGTACTATGCTCTTGGGCACATTAGTTCCGTCATTACAAATTATTAATTTGAATTTTCTTTTATGAGCAAGTTCAAAAATAAATTTAAAAAAAAAAGGCCAGTACATATATTTTTTATTTTCACAGAAATTTAATTCTGCGTCTTTTGGTATATTGACTTTGACCATCAAAATCCGCCCGGCCAAAAAAAAAGACATTGCTGCAGAAACACACTGTCCCACTCATATGCATGACATTTCTTATATGGAACATGAAATGGCAATTATTGTAAAAATAATGTTGAAGTTTCACATTTCCCCTCAAAAAACACATAATATTTTATGTAGCTTCGAGGTATCTTTCCCTTTTGACATTGCATCATAGTGGTGCGTGCCAATTTTTTAATGTATATTTGTGATATGCGAAAACAGAACGTATGTTTCTTCAGTGAATTTTTGGCCATTTAAGACTAAATTAAGATCCAAAAATTGAAAACTTTTCAAACGCCAAAAAAAAAAAAATGTTTGGCACCATTAAACTGTAAGTTACGATAGGGACTTAATTTAATAGCTATCCAGACAACAGCGGCAATCAGCGCAAACACTGTTAAATGTCAAAAAAAAAAAAATAAAAAAAAAATTTCAGCTTGACTTCGTGAGTGAGTAACCATTTTTCTCTTCTAAGTGCGTGGAATATTTTTTCAATAAATATTTTTTTATATTCAATTTGATAAAGTTATGTTTACAAATTTTATTGAATGTTTGAACATTTAAACGCAAAATGGTTTATTTGAAGTTATTACGTTTTTCAAAAATAGTGTAGAAAAAAAAAGATTTATTTATCTGTGCATTCGTTCAGCTAAATTTGCATTGTAGTACGTTCTCGAGTACGGACATGCCAAGAAAATTTATGAGAAAACCAATCGGCATGGTAATTCGAAACAGAAAAACAATTAAAGATGGTGTGATTACGGTAAGTTGGCTAATTTCAAAGTTTTCTTGATAACAATTTATTTATTTATGACAAAATAATATTTATGATAATCTCCGTTAGCAACAAATACAGTTTAAAAATTATGCTTAATTTTTTTAGATTCAATGACATTTCATTTTAATATCTTAACTCAATAATTTGCCATTTCAAATGAAAACGTCATAAAACTAGAACAGAAAACCATAATAATTTTTTGATTTTCAATTTTACCTTTTTTTTTTTGGTTTCTAATTAATTTTTTTCTGTGTAGTTCCCGAAAAATTATCATGAATTATTTGTGTATGATTCGATGTCAGCTTTCAACAATAGAGTTTCGGAAACAAAAAAATATCACCTGTCTTGCACAAATGAATAAGCAATTCGAAACTTAATTCAAGCTACTTTTCATAAAAAACAACAACAACAACAACAAATTCTTGGGTTAATTGATTGTTCGGGTGCTTCAGAATCATAATAAATAAACAAAGTTCATTTCAAATTCAAATAATAAACATATTCTGCGCATATTTTTGTGTTTTGTTGTTTTTATGATTTCAGTTTTATTTTTAGTCATTTCTAACAAAAACATTCTAATTCTTGGATGACACATTTCGTATCATATAATCCATATAATCATTGGTTAATTGAAGCACATTGAAATTTGTCGTAACTGTCAAGAAAAACAAAAAAAAACAAAAAACAAAAAACAAAGCAAAAGGCATAGTTATAACAATAATACCAAATCAATTTCATATAATCAAATTTTGGTTAATAAAAAATGAAAAGCGACATGAATAAATAATGTTGTACCGAAGTGAACTTTTTTCTATAGTTGGCTTCTAAAAAAAAAAAAATAATAATATTTCGATATAATTGACATTACATGTTACAAATGTCACATAAAAAATAAATAAAATAATAAATGTTTGATTTGAAAATGAAACTCATTTATAATTTAATAATATTATTGAGTTAATAATTAATATAACTGACAAAAACAATAAAAGCAGGTACTTACCTACTTTTTAAATTCTTGAAATTTCATACACATAATATTGAAACATTAAATAATAATTATAAACGGTAATAGAAAAACTTGGACAGTCATTAATCATTACTTTTGTTTACTTCCATATTATATTATTCACAAAATAACATGCTATAGAAATAATATGTAATGTATTATTTGTTAAATAAAAATAACATATTATGATTTTTATGTTGGCTCCGACAATAAGTATACAATTTAATTTTATTTATATTTAATAACCAAACGAATGGCCGTATTTTGAAACACCAGGTAGTTTCTATCGAATGTCACATCAATATATTTTAAATGTAACGACATGGTTTTCTAATAAATGAAAAATTATTGTGATTGCTTCATTCGCAAAAATCAATTGTTGTTTCTCAATTATGATTTTATGGTTCAAGCTAAATTGAATAAGAAAATTAGTGTAGTTATAGAAAATCTATGCACGTGATTTACAAAAAAAAAGATTATATATATTCCGTAATTATTGACTTGTCAAATTGATTGTCTATTATAAATTCATCGTTAGTCTATACTCTATAGGTAGACAGACAGATAATAATCTAGCGATAAATTTTTTTTATTTTTTTTTTTTTTTACATATAATGTCTTTATTACCTTGTACATATTTTGAAACCAATACATGAAGACACATATTTTATATATTTGATTGCATATTACTGCTAACGTTGTTTGATCAAATGTTTTTTCAGTTTCATATCTGTCATATTCTACTGTTCACAGTCTTAGAAGTTAGATATAGTTTTATAGTGTTTTTTTTTTCTCGGTAGTTTTCAAATTTGACTACATTTTTAAGATAAAACATGGTCACAATTTCACTTTGATGATTTTGTAATGATTCGATTATAGTTAAATACGATTTAAAAGTATTTATTATAAATTATTTATATTTATATGATAATTTTGAGAGACAATTTTCAATTTATAATATTGAAAACTATTTCTATTTCTGTAAACGTTCAAAACTAACACGAGCTAACTTGAGCTATTGACTTTAATTTATTAAGTAGCCGACAAAATGTTTTTTTTGGTCTACCAATTAATAATTTATTTGAAATATAAAAATAAAAAAAATTATACGAATCGGAAATGATTGTTAGTCATACACATTACACACACACACACACACACACATTAATTTATAATATTCAATTAAATCTTTTTATATAGATTTAATTATTCTTAATTTCTATTTCTAAAGCAAAATTAACTACTAAACAATTGTATTCATTTTATTGAAATAAACAACCTTTAGAAATTATAATTATAGCCTTGTGCCTGTAGCAACAGAATTTAAGATGATTACGTTTTGTATAAGTAATAATATGTATTTTACGATATATGCAGCTTTGTTTTTACATATTTTAGACTGATTTTTTCTTCTATTTGATATAGTTTTTGGATATACATAACAATGTTAATGGTGATTAAAACAAACCAAAAAAAAAACAACTGTTTTAAACAATTTTAAACAGTTTTGGTTTTCTCTTAAAAAAAAAAAAACAATTCAAAACAAATGATTATTATTTAATATTTTTAAGATCACATTTATTCTTATACATATATATATATATTTGCACACAAGAAATTCAGATCATCCCTTTTATTTCTTAAAACAAAATCAATGTAATACAAAATTTAAGTTGAAATTTCAAATCGATTTTCATTTTCATTCATTACTCACATATAATAATTTTTACATTAAACTTAATTTCTGATGACGTCTATAACTTGATATCAAATATTTTTGAATAAAAACAATCCTTAAAAATAATTTGTTCTATTTCGATTCGAGCGAATGAGATGGTTTTATTTAAAGAGATTATGTTTTTCCAAACATTTTCTTAATCTTTTTTTTTACATTGTATGATAAGAACCAATAATTTTTATATACTTTTACCTTTAATTAAGTATTACTTATGAATCATTTAAACTGTTTTCAGGGGTTTGTTCATAAAAGACGTCACGTGCTGTGAATCTTATATCCATTATATTTATACGATCAATGATAGTTTAACTATTTAAACAAATTTATTCTGTTTTTCTATGTATTCTCATAGTTTCTAATGTTCCTTTATTTTTATTAGTTCAGCTATAAATATTATTGTATCTTTCAATGACAGCGAATATTTGACGTTTTGAGAAACATCTGTATAACTCTAAAACGTGACTAACTGTGACATAGGGGGAGAGGGTGTCAAAAAATTGTAAAAACTGCTTGACGTCTTTTATGAACGGCCCCTTAAAAAGCATGTATATCGTTTTTTTTTAGTTTTTTTTTAACATATTTTCTTGTCAACACCAGGGCCGTAACTAGCACAAAATCACAGAGCTGGCTAAGCCTCAAATATTTGATATTATATTTTATAAGTACGTGGTTCAAATGACTTATGATCGCCAAAAATAAATTGATCGTGATTGCCAAACTAAATTTGAAATGTAAGATCTTAAAACACAAGAAGACCATATCTTCTATTTTTGCTTTTCGTAGCGCTGGCTGAGCCCTCACGAGCCTCTTAGTACGTACGGCCCTGGTCAACACTAATAATACAAATATGTAATAATAAAAAGAAATATTTAAGTACATGGACTCTTAGGCATCCCTGAGACATATTTACGCATAATTAACAAAATTATATAATTTTGCTTCATATATATTTTTTTAAATTTTATATCTAAACATTTCGTCTGGTTAACACAGACAACATTTTTTTTATATTATTTTTATTAATTTGATTTCTATTATACTTGCTTTTTAAATAAATAATTATAGTTGTTTTCTATTATTATTATCTTACCGCTACTGATAATCATTTGTGTACCTATAAAACAATACAAATATGAATGATTCAACGGCTGTATGACGATATTTATCGTTATTTCTTGAAAACACACAGCATATTTGCATGAACGATAATTTTAATAATTGTTTCTTTTAATTTTTGTATGCCATAAATATAATATTACGAAATATTATAGTAATTATGTTTTTGTTTTGGAAATATGGATATTATTTCATTTTGCCATTTCTATTCTTTAATTTGCTAATGATGTCCTGCTATTTTACATTTATCAGGGATAGAAGCAATTAAATTATTTATTTGTATTTCGATTCCTAAGTATTTTATACAATACATATTTCTGTGTATGTGTGTGTGTGTGTGTGTGTGTTTGTTTTCTTTGTTTGTTTGTTTACAAAAAGTATTTAGAGATTGTATTTAAAGAACAAAAAAGATCATATATGGCCCATATCGATGGCTTAATGTCAATATGGATTATAGATTTATTTCCGAGTGAATCGGATTTTTCCACCTATGCACCCTCTCAATAATAATCAATATGGTATCATTTAGCAGTGAAATGATGATATGGCCCCTGTTGACATCGATATTTTGTAATTGTAATATATTAACATTAAATAAAAAGAAGGTATCTAATTTGTATTTAAATTATTTTTAGTTCATCCCTGTCATTTATATATTCTACATAAACCACTTGAATAGAATTAAATACATTGATATATATATGTTTGTGAAAATATATCATAACATGGACAGAGGGGAATACCCGGGCCTAATAATGATTTTCTTGAATTCATGGTCATATTATTTAATGAAATTTTATGTACAATACTTTTCTGAGATATTTTGATATAAAAAGCTTCAGTTCATTCACGATATATCCAAAGGATACTTTACCATAGAAAATTTTCCCTTAGTTATTTGGATTCGTTTTCGAGTTCAGCCAAACTGTACTATTTTGCACAGTTTATTTTACAATTTTTTTTTATTTTAAAGTCGTCCATCATACCTCAGAAAAGTTTTTATTTTCATTTTAAACAGAAAATTATATAAAATTGGTGCGCCCCCAATATTTTTATTTTTCTATTTTACTTTTCTAATCGTTAATCGACTTAGATGCAAATAGGTGGTTATAGTTTTAAACATTATTATAGTTTATTTTCCATTAATACGATATAATAATACTTCTTTTCTTCTGTTTTTTTTTCTTTTCAGTTTTCTATTTTCTTTTTCATTTTTAAGTATAAGTTTGTAAGGTTTATTTATAATAATATATTATGTTGTACTTATTTGAACCTACCTGGGCTGCATGCAAAAGAATTTCGAAATCAATACACGATATGATAGGTAAAGAGCTGGAGAAAATATTATGTTTTTATATGAAATATGGCATTGACATATACCGTCTTTTTGCTGACGCACACTTAAAAATATATATACCTAGGACAGAAACGCGCAAAGAGGAAAAATGATTTTTCTCTTGATGGATTATTTTTTAATTTATTTTTTGAACATTTTTAATTTAAATATTTCTTTTTCAATTACAATTTTGTTAGGTAACGAAAAGATAATGATTTTTTTATTTTTTTTATCATATATCTGAAAACTTTCGATGTTTATCATTGGATATTCCAGTCTATTTATGTTTTTTGGTTGACGAACAAATTTCAAATAGCTAAATGTGCTTCTGTGCATGCATAATCGATTATGTGTTGCCAGCTATTCGTCTATATTTCATTCTATTTATTGTTATTTGGGTACCTACCTCATGTACTTAATGTACTTTCTCAAATGTGTAGAAGTTTCAAACTAAATCGAAATGACAGAGAAAATAAGAAATAAACTATAAATAATATATCGAACGAAACAAGTGGAAAATTACAATTGATAGTTATTAGTTTATGAAGAAAATTTATAATGATTTAAATAGTGGTTTGATCGCAATATCAAATTACAGAAAATTGTTATTATTAAACCTAAAATCATAAAACAAAACATTATTCTCTTCATTTAGGTATAATACATAGCTAAAAAAAAACAAACAAACAAACAAACAAACAAACCACCAAACAAGAAATTAATTAAAAGCAAACATTAAATATCTGAACTTGACCGTGTTCATTTCTGTTTAGAAATAAAGAAGTAACGGTTAATTGTGTAGAGACTATATAGAAATAGTGTGATTGATAAAAGTTGATTAGTATATATAAAAAAAAATAAAAATACGACCGCATATTTTTAAATCAAATAAAAAAAAAAATGGAAATCGTTTAATGTGAATTGGCCATGGAATATAAAATGGGTTTGCCACCATATGAAGAAGTTGACAAATGTCCAAAAGATCATCGTGAAATAGGTGATGGCACAGAAAATATAACACGTTGTAGTTTCAGTAGCAATGACATTCTTGATAGATGCAGATATCCTTCGGATGATGATAACGATAGACCAAATCAATACAATGCGCTATTTCGTAAAAGTAAAAGTGTCATTCAGTTAACAAAAACGTCCTCATCATCCATTCAAAATAATTTACTACAGCCACAATGTAGTAACAATAACAACACAAACACCATTCAAATACCGATTGCTGCATCAACAATTACACTAACATTACCAACACCAACAGCTGTTATTATTGCATTGAAGAAAGAAAATTTATTATCGATCTACTTACATCGAATCTTCAATCACTGCAAGGTTAATCATAATAATATATATAATTTTTTTTGTTTTTTTATTATTATTTTGTTTTTTTAATATCTAAGTTTTAGTCTTTATAAATAACCTATTTTTTCTTTTTTTTTTTACTTTTTTCTTTTAATTTTTGTATAAATATAATCTTCATTAATTAGCATTTTTCCGTTACTATATTTGCTATTTATATACATTTCTAATCAAATTAATGAATTAATTGTTGTTTAAAATTGCAGCAAATTGTTGCTTTTTATATAATAATGCTTATTCGAATATATTCATTGTATTATAAATATAATATACCTTAGATCAAAGTATATAAAATAATAACTATTTTGAGGTAGGTACCTACATTTTACTTATTTAGCCTTCTTTACCACGTCGTAAGTACATTTATGTAAATTTTTCCGCATATTTATTGTGTATATTTACCGCAGTGCTAAACTTTATGATTGTAAATTAAATGCCAAAATATATATTTAAAATTAAAAAAAAAAGTAAAAACAAAAAAATAACAAACATAACATAACATATTAATAAAATGAAAAATATGTTTTTGAAATATTAATTAATTCATTCATTGATTTCAGTCCCATTACTCACTCACCTTATTTAATTATGTACATAAATTTATTTTGTTCATATTTTAAAATGTTTGATTTATACAAAAAAAAAAAAGTAGAAAAATAAAAAAGAAGAAGAAAATAAGAATTTTTGATTTTGTTATTGGATTTTTAAAATGCATGTAAAGAAAACCTAATTTTGTTTAAAAAGTTTTTGTTTTCATAAAAAAAAATACATATAAATATAAGTATATAATATATTTATTGAACTTTTGATGGTTTTACGTTTTGTAATTTGTGTAAAATATTCTTGAACAGTTTTTTCAACAACAAAATTTCATACATGTGCTGATTGCTGATATGCGCCTACCATTAAACGTATATAACTTATAATAATTGGTATTGCCTTCATTGTGAATAAAGCAAATTAAAATTAATTAGGTTTATGACGGGGCGGGGTCGAAAAACTAAGCCAAAAAAAAAAAAACAAACAAACAAGAAAAAATGCTGAAAAATCGAAATTGTATGGATTCTGAAGAATATTTTTATTATTCTTTGGTTTGTTTATAACTTTACTAAAGAATTGAATTTGAATGCAAAACATTTTTTTTTGCACATATTGACATTTTGATATTTGAAAAAAAATATTTCGGTTTTAATTAATATTAAACAGAAAAAAATAATCAATCAGTCTTTTTACGACAACAATTAATTACTATTTGGTATTGACACATTTGTATTTAATGTAGTTTTCGACAGGTCGTCTATCCCCCCCCCACAACCCCCAATACCCCCAATACCTATACAACATTGCTCTGCATCTGCATATTAAATAATCACGTAGATAATATTTCAACTATATTTTAGTTGCTTAATTGTTGCAAATAATGGTTTTATAAATGCTTTATTGATTATGAATGTCATATAATTAATAATTAGTAGAAATGATAAAAATACAAAAAAAAATTGCTTTATTTCTCTGTTTCATAACATTTGCAATAAATACTTAATGAATGTAGGAGATAAAATGTGTGAATGATTAGAATAAAAATATTGACGGTAGCTGTTAAGCTTTCGTGATGGTTTAAATTGATAATAAATATTTTACAGCTAAAAGTAGGAATAATTGCTGATTTAATTTAGAGAAATCGTGGCTTTTTTTTTATGAGTAATCAAAACTGATAATACATGTTCTATTATGACACTCAAGTATTACAGTTTGTTAATCATTTAAAAATTGCATTAAATAAATGAATATAGATTTTTTTTAAAAAAAAGAAGTCCTATAAATTGAACTACGAATTTCCACGCACAGAAATTACGTTGCCATGGAATGAATCAATTTAAAATGCGATGACCTATTTATATTAATTTATTTCATTTTGCGCTCAGCATATTTTCATCATTGCCATTAAAAAAAAAAAATATTTTATATGAGTTTTCGAATTAACAATCCCATTCCAGGGGGATGCGAAATCTGAGTGAGTGCATGTATGAATTGCAGCAAAGAATATAAATTAGAAATATACTATATTCTTTGTTTAAAAGGTTGCGCTTGCAAGGTTTATTATCACAATGAATAATTCTATTCTTTTTTATTTGTAATCAGATAGTGTAATAAACACTCTCTGTTTTCTAGTTTGTGTTGATGTTCCCTTATTAATATTCATTTTCTAATTACTTTCTTTTTTTTTATTCCATCTGTGTCCAGTCTACATAATACTAAATTTATCTAAATCTTATCTATGGTATTTCAGTTTCGCTGCTTTGCGCTCATTTACTTCCATTGAACAAAATCCAAACTAACAATAATTTTATATTCAAATGACATACATATGAAATGCTGTAATATTACGTAAATATTAAAAGATATAAGTAGTTGCTTTTGAGTACCACAATTATAACTCAGTACTTATCGTCAATCGAGTTGAATCAGAAATAGTTTTCGATTTTCAAAAAAAGATTGGAAATATTTTCTTTTTATTTAATTTTGTTTTTTCAAAACTTGGTTCACGTGTATTGTGTAGGTTAAATTAAGTTACAAGATACGGTTTTTTTTTTTTTTTATTTTAATCCTAACTATTTTTTTTTAAACCAACTTATTTTTATCAAAAAATCAGGAACATTTTCAATTGTGTGAACTCAATAACAGCTATAATAGTTAGGAATACGAATTGCTCTACAATATTATTGAGATGTTCAAAATGCACAACTTTGTAGAAGATAGTGGCAGAGGGGTCTGATTTTACACGTAAATAAATTATTGTTGGTTTTAAGTCCCAAGATCCGCATTTTAACAATTATGAATAACTTCTAATCGAGAGAAAATTAAACTTCAAGATGTTGAAAAGATCATAACTTTGTAAAATACTTCCAATCTCTATGAAGTCTCCTCCATCCTGTTTCTCATTACTCCGCTGTTTCTGATTGACCCCGGTTGACGGTACTTTTGGTAAAATATAGTTTCAGTATTGAAAATCATTAAATGAAATCTAATAATAAGAATTTATATGCTAAGCTAAGTGAATACAGTAGACCACGCATTTAAACCAATTTTTAAACAGATTAAAATAATATTACCCAGGAGTAAATCGTAAAGTCACATGGGCCGGCATAACCAAAAATATAGTCACGTTAAAAAGATTTCATTGAAAGTGGTCTTCTTTAATAACCGGGATATTTATTTTTAATTTGGATTTATGCCTTGCGTTTAATTATTATCATTTCTTATCTTTTCAAAATAATCCTCATGCACTTCAAGATATATTCCATTAGTGTCGCAATATTTACTCATATCCCAGCAAAATGAATTTAAAGGCGAACACTCGCGATCTAGAAATGCGTAGAAATAAATAAATGAAAATCTTAATTTTTATCAATTTAAATTTTAAAAAAATGATTTTGTATTGAAATATTTTCACCAAATAAAATATTCAAACTGCTATATTTATTAGTCGCTTAAGTTTTAATTATTACTTAGAATTTGTAAATAAAAAAAAAGAAGGATAAAACGTTATTTGGGATATGATTTAATATTATGAAGCGTGGTCAAAATATAAATAATTGAGTTCTTGTTTCAATCAATGCTGTAGTTTTTTTTTTTTTTAAACTTACATAACGAAATTTTATAAAATTTAATTGTTTTTCTATTGTTTTGCAGAGTGCTGGAATAGGCGAGCCTAGCGTTTACCATGCCTTAGTCGTAATATTTTTAGAATTTTTTGCATGGGGTCTTCTAACAATGCCCGTCATCACCGTGAGTATTATTTTTTATTTATTTATTTTTTTGGTAATTCCTAATAATTTTGTTAACAATTAACAATACTCTAGGTTCTTAACCACACATTCCCCGATCATACATTTTTAATGAATGGACTGGTGATGGGCATTAAAGGCATCCTATCGTTTTTAAGTGCACCTTTAATTGGCGCTTTATCTGATGTATGGGGACGTAAATTCTTTTTGTTAATTACAGTTTTCTTTACCTGCGCACCAATTCCTCTAATGACCATAAACACATGGTAAGTGGGCAGCCAATTATTGTACAATAAATATTTACTTTATGTAGATAATTAATGGTAAGATTTTGCTAAACAATATTTGAACTGAGTAAATCTTAATCGACCTAATAATAAAAAAAAAACTTTAAATGGGTAGAGTTATGATTAGGTGTTTAGTTCAAAAATAACATAAATATTTTATTACCGTATAAGCAATGACTTACTCTGAAGCAGCCTAAAAAAAGATAAATAAAATAAGTAGAGCTATAGTTTAGTGAGTAATTCAAAGCTAATATACAATTATAACACGAATGTCAGTGTGTGTAAACAGACACAAATCCATACTTTCCTTTTCTTTTCTTTTTTAAATAGCCTTGATGGAAAAGAATCTATAAAAAATCAATAAAAGCAAAAACAAACTATTTCAAAATTCTGTGCTACGATTTGTAAAGAATTTTAATCGCTTTTTTATTTCTAATGAAATTTAATTTTTTTTTTTTTAGAAAAACTTCAGTTATATCTCTAAAGAAATTTAATTTCTTAGAAATGTTTTCTATTTAATATTTTTCGCCAAAACCTTACACATTTTCCCATCACAATAGATTTGTAAAATTGATTAGTCACCAGTTAAATATTTTAAATAATCTTCAAATCAACCTGGACAGGATTTGATGGCTCTTCGGAAAGTGTTTGTTCGTTTGCTATTGGGATGACAAAATGCTATAAAAATAAATAGATTTTTGTTATTTCTTCCATAAAATGCAACCAAAAATAATCTTAATACATAACAAAAGGAAAAAATAAAATATTTTTGAGAAGAGTTTACCTCAACTTTAAGAGTCTATCGAACATTATTCAATGTTTTTGTTTAATCGCAAAATAGATCTCGAACGATAATCGAAGCGAACGTTTATTCAATAGACACTTCAAATTAAGGTTATATTTCCTCACAAAAACTAGTTATTTTCTTTTTTAATGAATTACTATGCTACTATTGCTGTTTTCCCTGGACAAAATAATAAAAATCTATTTAATTTTATAGTATTTTGATATCCCACTAACAACTGAAATGAATAAGAGAAAGCTATCGAACGATTAGTATTGAACAAACACAATCGGAGAGCATAATTCCTATTCTGCTTATACCGCTTAATGTTGTACTTTGAACTCGATAGCCATCAAGGATCTGTCCAATTTAACTAAAAATAACTGGCTTGCTCCTGACATATAAAAGTATTTTTGGATGCACATCAATAAATTATTTTTCTTTTTCTTTTCTTAAGAATTTTTTTTTAACAGAATTAATTTTCTAAATCGTTGAATTTTATTTAGCCTTTCAAAGAATTTCTATAAAAATTTCAAAGACTTCTTTTCCATAAAGAAAATGATATCAAATCAAAATTCTTTAATTAACTAATAATTAATATTTTAGGTGGTTTTTTGCGATGATCTCAATAAGTGGTGTGTTTGCTGTTACCTTTTCTGTTGTTTTTGCATATGTGGCTGATGTTACAACAACTGAAGACCGATCAAAAGCTTATGGTTTAGTATCGGCTACGTTTGCTGCTAGTCTGGTATGTTTTAATTTCTTTACTTTTTTTTTTATAAATCTGGTTACTAATAAATGAGATGACTTGCAGGTAATTTCACCCGCTCTTGGATCATATTTACGTGAAGTCTACAGCGATACATTAATAGTAGCCTTAGCCACAGCAATTGCTGTATTAGATGTATTTTTCATATTAGTAGCCGTACCGGAAAGTCTACCGGAAAAAGTACGGCCAAGTTCATGGGGTGCACCAATTAGTTGGGAGCAAGCTGATCCATTTTCGGTAATTAATAATAATAACGCAATTCCTAAAAAAAATAATATATTTTTCTTCTTTTTTTTTAATTTTTTATTTAATATTACATTTACTTACAGGCATTAAGAAAAGCTGGAATGGATCACACAATTTTAATGCAATGTGTGGCAGTATTTTTATCCTATTTACCTGAAGCTGGTCAATATTCATGTATATTTGTTTATTTAAAACTTAAAATGGACTTTAGTTCAACAGAAGTGGCAATTTTCATAGCTGTGGTCGGAATATTAAGCATTTTGGCACAATTAATTTTAGGATTTTTAATGAGGTTAGTTTAGCAAATCAAAATTTACATGATTAATTTATAATAATTCTTTTCATAAAAATTTATAATTAAATTAAATCAGGGATAGATATCGACAAGTCAACTATTATTATCGACATTGTCACGCCGATAATGTAAAAAAAGGCTGTTAATTCAATATTTCCATTTTTGCCAGTTATAAAATATAACGGTAATCTGAAATTTAAATTCAAGTATAAGTTTGCTCAAAAGTCAACAATCATCTAATTAATATTTAAATTTCTCAATCTTACAAGCTTTTTTTCGTTTTTCGTTTTTTTTTTGTTGATTACTGTATTCTATACTTCTACATTAGCGGTGAGAGCCGTCAGCTGAAGTTGGGCCGCCAACCCCATATTTTTTTTTATCAATTTATAAATTGTTGACATTTTTGGCATTGTCGATCAGGGCCTGTTGTAAGGAAAATATGGAGTTACCCATTTCGGGTCCAGCAGCAGAGCCCTGGCGAGTGGAGGGCAGAGCCCCGGGGACGTTTCTTTTAGGAATAAATTTCAAGCTTTCGTTTACGACTATCTATCTATCTATGACTATCTGATACATGAGGGAAAAGTTGAAAATGTGACTGTTCCTTAGCCTTATTGGTGACAGATTTCAATGTTCTAGTTCTCTTTTTATTTTCCATATTACATATATGAAATATATAATATTTGTTGAGCGTGTGTATGCATTTCGTGAGAATTTGAATAAATAAACGCACATATTTCTCTGTGAGCTGAGCTGTCTGTTGAATTTTATTCAGCGCTCAACAATCGTAGTGAGAAATGCGTCCGTTTATTTATTCAAATTTGTCAATAAATATATGAAATTCCCAACTAAGTACCCAAATTGTGATTTGGAGTTACCCAAAAGTTGCCCAGCCCCAGTTACTTACTAAAACAGGCCCTGATTGACACGGACATCCCTGATAGAATGAATTAAAAATATTATAGATTGTAAATTTATGATGTAAATTTATTTATATTTTTTTATGTGATCATTTAGAGTACTTGGAGCAAAGCGTACAATAATATTAGGACTATTTTTCGAAATGATGCAGATGTTGTGGTATGGATTTGGAAGTCAAACATGGTAAGAATTTAAATAATTGTTTCATAATAATTGAATGTTAAAATTTCATTTTACCATGTTTATTTTTTAAAATTAGGATGATGTGGGCAGCTGGTATATTAGCATCTTTAGGATCGATAACTTATCCAGCTATTAGCGCCTTTGTATCAATCCATTCAAATGTCGACACACAAGGTTTGTAGTTTATTTACATTTGTAAAAATCTTAAATAATCTTATTATAAAAGCATATTTATTAAAATCGATTTAAAAAAAATATACTAATAATAACGAATTGTTTAGGTGTCATGCAAGGAATGGTGACTGGAATGCGAGGATTGTGTAATGGACTTGGTCCTGCTATGTTTGGAGTGATATTTTATTTGTTTCATGTTGACTTAAATGACGAACATGCTAAATTGAATCATAGCTCCGATACATCTACCGGAATACGAAACGAAACCATTAATTCAATGGAAGAATATACACAATTAGCACCGGGGCCACCATTTGTATTCGGTGCATTTATGGTTGCAATTGCAATTTTGGTTGCTATTTTTATACCAGACAAACAAACTGATCCATCGCGGAGACCTTCGGGTGAGAAAAAGAAACGTAACTTATCAGTTCCTTTTTTCTTTTTTTTTTTAAATTTTGCTTTATTTTATTTTATTACATATATCGTTTTTGTTTTTATCAATTATGTTTCCTTTTTACCATATTCTTATTCAAGTCCGTATCGTTGTTTGATTTAAAAATGCATAAAATATTTGTATCTTTCACGAAAATAATTACAATCACATTTTTATATTGCAACAGGTGTTTCAATGGATATTCATTATGAATATGAAAGAGGCCGTAAAGTAGCTGGTCCTTTGTCACCGCTTATGCAACAGGATTCTGCGCAACTATAGTCCATAGGGTATTTTTAAAACTGAAGCAGCATTAACTACCACCAGTACTTCATCCCGAAAAAAAAAACCTATTCACATTTAAACAGAAAAGAAAACAAAAAATAAAAGAAAAAAACTTAAAAATATTTTTTAAAAGAATAAAAAATTCATTTAAAATATTAAAGTTAAATTTTTAATCAAATAAATATATAAAAAAAATATTACCAACACAAAATCACAACAATGAAACTTGAAAAATTATTAACGATATGTATTATCCTATTAATTTACTTAATATGTAGCGTGTGTCTATGTTTTGTGTGTGGATGGATGTGTGTGTAATGTATGTGTGAGTGAACTAATTCCATGGAAATACATGTCGTTAAAATTATATTTCTATGGGTACGTATGATGCAAATTAGTTTGATCATCTCTTCTCTTGCATACCAAAATGCTTTATTTATAATTAATTGTACATTATTATATTTAGAGATATAAAATTTTTCGTTTAAATTAAATTTTATTTGATTAGTTTTTAAATTGTTTTCGACAATACTTGTCGAGTGCGAGGAAATTTTGTTTTTTGTTTTAAATTTAATTTAATTTAATTGAAATTAAATAAAAAGAATTATAGAATGGTGAAACAAAAAAAAAAACAATAATTTATTTTTTTAAGTACACAAACAAACTATTATCCAAAAATAAAAATAACAAAATAAATAAGTAAATAAAAATTCTAAAAAAGGAAAAAAAAATTTATTATAAATAGAGAAAGAATATAAAGAATGTTATACTAATATATTTTAGTGGTGCATTAATAAAAACGAAAGAAAAACTTACTGATTTTTTATGCTAAATAAATTTAAAATTCAAATAATTTATAAATTAATTTGTAGATTTGTCTAAATTTATTAAGCTACGTAATCATAAATTAAAAAAAAAAGAATGGAAAAGAAGAAAAAAGTTCAAATATTTTGTAAAAAAAGTTTCTAAGATATTGATAAATTTCCGAATATGAAATCAGTTTCATTATGGTGTAATTTGTTAAAAAAAAAAAAAATTGTATATTATAAAAGAAATTTTAGTATTTGTATTGTAAATTAATTTTGAATTATGGTGGTTTTATTTGCGTACATTATTTTTTTTTTTTTAATTTTAGAATGAACATAAAATTAAATTGTTTTTTTTTTTTTATTTAAATAATATTTAAAGCGAGTGAAATAATTAAAAATTAAATTTTATTGCTTGTACAAAATGGAACATCATCAATATTTCTAATAAATATTTTTTTAATTTGTTTCGGTATTATATTAAACATGTGTCGATTCTTGCCGTTCGGCCTAAAATGTCACCATTTAAAAGTGAAATAATAGAAACATAGTAAGGCTTTCGTTAAGATAAACTCTTTAAAAAAAGAATACATAGTTTCATTTTGACAGAGATAAAATAATGCCAATCAATTGTGAAATTGCAATCTTCTACCTCTCAAATGATAATTTTTATTTTTATTTTTGTGTCATTTTGCTAGTTATATTGGTTCCGTTTCTTTGTGGTCCTTATATTTTATTAAAATCTTTATTATAACCTTGGTTTTATTCATTTATTAATTAGTACTAAATTGAATAGCGAAACGACTCGAATGAACATTTGAAATGAGACAGATGAAACTTCACTTGGTTTGTAATTAATAGAATTTTGATAATATCCTATGCTATGTTTAAATGGCAATCAAATTTACTAGATACCCATTAGTTAATTTCTCTCGATACTCCGCCTGTAATAAATGTTCTAATAAATAATTATTATAAAATTAGATCATATGGAAAGTTATTTAGTGCAGGTGTGTGTGTGTGTGTGTGTGTGTGTTATTTTTTTTTGTTGTGTTTCGCGCATTCAGTCGATTAAGGTGCTCACATATATTTGAATATTTGGTGTGTTAGCGTTATTATTTAGTTGTGATGGATGATGAAGAAAATTAATGTTAGGTTTTAATAGGACCAACAAGCAAACCACATACTTAAAAGAAAATAAATAAATATTACCAAAAAAAGCCATTATACTAGTCGTAATAATAATAAAACTGTTCTTTTATAAAATTCAATTTTTCCGTTTTTTTTTTTTTTAAAAAAACTAGTTTAATGATTTTAAGCCCTAGGAGCTGCTTAGTAATTATTAATTATTATTATTAACACCTATATATTATTATTATTTAGTTTAAAATTTAATATTTAATCTTTAATAATTATTGTTTGTACTGTATTTTGTAAAATTACATATTATTGTTGTTGAAAATTCATTATTATTTTTTTTTTTTTAAATAAATAATTTTTAGTGATTACATTTTTGTGATTATTATTATTTGTGATATTGAAATGAAAGAAAAATAAAAATACAAAACTAAATGAACGCAAATAAAACTATTTTACTAAATTGTAAGAAACAATAAACAGCCCAAATAAAACAGTAATACCTTACCTTACCTTACCTACTACATGCAAATACACACACACACAAAAATAAATAAATAATAATAATACATAATAATAAAAATATATATAAATAACAAAGATAAAGAAAATTATATATATAAAAAAAAAAAATCCGTTGATAATTTCAAATTATTATTATTAGTTTCAACATTTTTAAGACATCAAAATTAATTTGAGTATAATAAATGTTTTAAATATATTGTTTGCTGAATTATCAGATTGAGAGCCGTAATGCAAGTCATTTCTTAGAATAAAATGAATTAAAGTGATGTGACGTAAGGGCATTAATATTTTTAGTATCGACTAGGGATGCAGCAAATAGTAATTTTGCCACAAGCCGAATACCGATTATATGACATGCAATACTGGCCGAATACCGGAGTCATAGCCAAATAGTTAGGAAATGTATGCGATACTTTTACAAATATTCTAAAAAATTAATTCCTACATTGTCTAGAAAAAACAGCATTTAGTATATCCTAATGAATACAACAAATCGAAATGATTTTTTTTTTGAAGATTTGAGTTTTGAATGTAATTTGAATAAATTAATAACATAAATAAATGTCGTATATCATGTAAATTGTATATTTGTAATGACTATTCACATTCAGCCTATTCGTCCTTTCGACAGTTTTTGCAGCCAGGGCCGAATAGCTCGTCAAATATTCGGTATCCGGCCTTTAATAGTTTAATCGAATAATTTTACTATATGTTGTATTCCTAGAAATCAAAGATACTTTTTTCGGTACTTTTAGCAATACTTTGGAAGAAAAAATAAGATTTTTCTTTTGTTTATTGAACTTACTTGCTCGATATATTTACATAAAGTAAAGGTGAATTTTCTTGGCACATTCATCAATTAATGACGCTTTTATTATGATTCAAATATTATTTTAGTTTAAGAGATAACATTTAAAGCTAGAATGCAAAAATGTTTTCTAGTAGGTAAATTAAAATACATCTGATCTAATTATACAGATCAGATATTAAGAACACTGTTTGTGTTTTATAAAGTATCGATTTCGAAAGTATCGGTATTGTGTTACACCGCAACTGTAGACTTAAATCATATTTGTATCAATCTGTTTATTTTTTATTGAAAGCTTTCAGATAGTAGTAGTAAACTCTTGACGTAGAAAATAAAAGTAAATCATATTTTTTTGTTTTTGTTTTAATGGACTTAAATTGATAATAGAAACTATATCAATTTCAAATATTACAAGCCGTGTCAAACTCTAAATTTCAATTACTATATAGAATGCTGATCAAAATTATGGAAACTACATATTATTGTAGCGCTTGTAGAAAATCCGAAGTTGATTTTAGGTTCAAAGTTAGATATCGTTGGTTTAATTATAAAATAACATAACCCAATTTCGACTTTGAAAGATGCATAAAGGCTTAAGTCAAATTCTATATTCTTTTAGGTAAACGCTTTTATGATACGAATATGGTTTATGTCGGACGATATACATTTTAATGCTTTGAACCTTATCATAGTTATATATATAATTTATATACGTGAGATGCTCGGCATTTAAATAAAATTATTATTTAAATTTATATTTAATTCTTTCCAATGATGATATATTGTCAAAATGCATTGTTCAAGTATAGGTTGGCCATTCGTCTGACGCGTTTTAGTATATTTCGCGCATGTGATACACAAAATGTCAAAAAATGCCATTTTACACCATCTGCGCATGCGCAATATCCAACCGTGACACCGTAAATGTTATTCTGTATCTGTAATGTAATGTAATGTAAATTTGCGCATGCGCAATAGCTAACCTGCGCAATAACCAACCTTGTATACTTGAACTATGGTCAAAATGTACTAGTCTGATGTATTTATATACAATATATTTTATACATATTATACATTTTCACGCACGGATAGTGTCCCGTTAACGAAATCTTCCTTTGTATTTATCTTGAAATTCGTTTATCAGAAATATTTAAAATTCCCTATTATATAATGAACAAGTTTTTGAATTTAATTAAATCAGATATTTAAACGGGATGTAATTAAGATTTAAGAATATCGTTTGACTAACGAGACAATAACCCCGAAAATGACCATATGTAATATATCAAGTGATAGTGTAGTAGTAATTTTCTTTCACTATATTTTGATACATTCGACGTGTATATGAAGAAAATCAAATTAACAAATTTATAATTGATATATTATAACCTATATATGAACAAGTCGTTACTGCTCTAATTAACTCAATTTTATTTTTAAGTTCTATTATTAATGTTGAGTCCTAGTTTGGTAAATAATTTGTCTATTATTAAAAATGTATACGTTTTTCTATAAACTTGTATATTGGAAAGTTAAATGTAGTGTTTATATCTAATTGCAATATTTTGTAGTTATTGTCCATATAAATAAATTTAGTGATTTTGAACGAGTGATTGGGGCCTAAAAGTACTTTAAATTCTCTTTTATTGGATATAATATTTCTCCATCCGGTAGTTCTGTGCAGTCCTCAGTCAAATATATTCATTGTATATACGATTGTTTACATATTAATGGAAGCAGATAACTTCTATTATGTGTAATGTGTATGTATATGTATATTGAAAATGTTAACTGCCTACCGTCTGAATGTAGAAAATTAAATATATATATTATGTATGGTGTTGATAATGATGAAAATAATTACTTATAAATTCAATAAATTATTAGGTACGTAGTTTTGAAAAAAAAAGAAAAAAGAACTTAATGAATATTAAGTTGGAAATTATTATTTTATATGAAATTAAATGGTTTCTTTAATGTTTATTTTTTCTTTATCATCTATTAGAATTATTATCTTGTAAAATTTATATGCAAATTCCCTTAACCAAAATTTCATCAGTCTTTGTAATAAAACTTTTCAAAATCTATTGTTTAATCCACCATTTCGATATTTCTGTATTATTTTGTTTTCTTATTAATTTGATCAGAATATATTGTATGTACACGCTATGGTCTATGAATTACATTACATTTCATTTTCTAGAAAAATTGTCTTATAACTTGTACTTGTAAATATAAACGACTTCTTAAAAGAAATAACCGTAAATGCTTTCTGAGGATTTATATTCTCTCAAGTACATTTATATTAAATGTGGTTGAACCCTTACAAATATTCTTGAAATGAAAATTATAATAAAAAAAAACTATCAATATTTTTAAAATCAAGCACCAAACACCAATGGGGCAATAATTAAATATTTAAATGTATCTAAAATTAAAACAGAAAAATAGGTAACGTGGTAGAGAAATATTAAACACATTAAAAACGACTGCCATATAATTCTTATGTGCCTCATTTTAAGTGATCAATATGTATTTATGGTTGAGTGAGTAATCGTAAAGGATTTATATTATGTTTGTACAATTTGTTTAACAGAATCATTGCGCTTGCATAATTTTGACCGTTTCTCAATAGGAAATATTGCAAATCCACTCAAATGCAACGATTCCGTTAAACAATTTTACAGATATAACATGTAAGTCATCCTTAAAGATCTATTCCATTTGTCTTCTATTTTTTTCTTCTTTCCATTGAAATCAGTTAATTATTGTTTAATATTGGAATTAATTATAAAATCAAATAATAAAAACTAAACATGTTTATTATAACTGACATAAATACATTCATTTTCTTAAATTTTGTCGAATATAGCGATTAAGTATTCGATAATCAAAAGAAACGCGCACTGGAAATTGCTTAAAACTTTTAAATAATTCAAAAATAATATTTATAAAAGAAGAAATTGCTTAAAAATTTTAAATTATAAATACATTAATAATAATTTTTCTACTACGGTTTTAGGACAATATTAAAATTTCAATTTCTATTTGATTGTATTATAATTAAAAAAAAAAAAATTGAAAATATTCGTGCATTGACAAACAAAAGCTTAATTAAATTAATTTTTGACCGAAATCCATGATTTATACTTTTTACTTTGTCTTCGATCTGTTCTGACGAAACTTTTATTAAATGCAAAAATTTTCTCTATAATTAAACTAGCATTTTGCACTTCAGTGATTTATTTCATTTAATTATATTGTAACATTTTTAAAAAATTTGAAAATTTTGAATCAATTAAAGCATTCTTTTTGTTCATATAAATTTATTTTTTATTGATAGAAAAAATATCACAATATTTACACTCTGTTCCAAAAATTAAAATAAAAAAAAAAAGAAAAAAAAAAAGGAAAATATAGCTGTCCAACATTGATGCAGATAATATAAAACTGACTAATTTTTTATTCAGTGTTCCCGTTTTCAAAATGTATGTACGTTTAACCCAATTAGCTAAATACCACCCCGTCCCCCCCCCGTGTAAACTATTTTTAGTAAATTAAAATTAAAGTATGTGAGTTAAAAACTATTATATATATATAAAAAATTATTTATGACTATCATAAATGCGGTAATTAATTAATAAGTACCAACACACAATTGTTTTTGAATAATGTTATGCTCATTTTATAAAATTATATATATGTAATAATCAAGTCATAATTATGTCATCGTCATCATTTATGCCTATTTAAATTGTACGGCTGAAAATGACTAAATATTAAAATTTTATTATTGCTAAAGTTAATTAATAATACAATAAAATTTATAAAATGCTAAAAGATAAACAAAAAATACTATATTTGTTTTTTTTTTTACATTTAAAATGAAATCTACAAGATAAATCACAACAAACAATATAATTATTGTGTGAGTGTTTTTTTTTTTTTTTTGTAAATTAATAACATCACCGGAAAACTGATATGCAATTACAGCAAAAAAAAAAGTTTAATAATTATTACATTTAAAAGAAATATTGTTAATTTGATAAATTTAGGTACAAGAAATAAAACAAAAAAAAAACAAAACAAACAAATATGAAAATAAATAAAATGATCTATTGACAAAAAATTTAAAGTGTGTGGTTTCATTAATTTTCTGTTTTGTTTCATTGTAATAATTTGTTTCTGTTTCGCGAAAAAATGGAATATATAAATTAAATATAAACATAAAGGAGTGTAAAGAATACATGATGAATGTTACAAGCAAGAATTTAAATTACCTTTGAGCTGAACGGAATTCATAAATTATAACTTTGAGAATGAAGTTGATTCAATTTATTAATGAAAACGTATGGGTGTAAAGTAAATATAAAAATATATAATTTAATATATTGTATTATATATCATTTCTTATTTCTTTTTTTTGTGAAATAGTAAATTTTCTGATGATCTCTTATAGAAACAATAAGCAATAAGGAATACTTAGCTGCTGTTATATGGAAATAAATGAAAGGAATTATGCGTTATAATATCAAAGTAGGCACCTAATATAAAACAGAAAAACAATTGTACATATTGCTGCTTTAAAAATAACAACAATAACATATAATGTAAGTATACACATATATAGTTGATATTTGTATACTAGGTTGATAATAATCATTGTTCTTTTTAAAAAGTGCGGAATATCGAATCGGAATCCGATATACAAATACAGCAGATAATGTTAATACCATTAAATGCATGTATGTTAAATATAAAGGAAACAAAATAATGCGTAGAGAACGTAGAAATGATAACGGTCGCCTCCTGCATATAATTTTTTTTTTCTTCACCCATAAACTATGATATTTGCTAAGCAGAGCCTCTGGGCCAATATAATACTCTTCAGTATATGCTATTTCTATTAACTAGCAATATTTTTATGAAAATATATATATATAATTATATATATTATAAATACATATATGTATATAAAAAATGCGAAAGAAACAATTGAACAACTAAATGCACGAGACAAAACGTTCTTGCGGTATGCGAAACTGTTAGTACGTAAATGTACACAATAAGATTGTTTTATTCACATATATAGAATAGAGTACTTAGTTTCATCTTTCATACATACATCCAATTAAAACGGTTAGCACAATGATACTTGTTTTCTATATAAAGCGAATATATTATACATAATATTTTATTAGAATTACATATCAACAGAAAAACCTTGATCTTCAGGCTTTATTATAGTGTTTGAATTTTACTCATTAAAATAATATAAAATGTAAATGTAATTGTGTGTGTATGTTGTTTGTGGAAGTTGCAAGAAAATAAGCTAAATTGTCCATACAATAACGAAATTAAAGTGTCGGTCCCTCAAAGTATGAATTCGAACGCATTGACGGTAGTTTTAACCCGATTAACACTTAATTTCAATGAGAAAAAAAATAATAAACTAATTAAAGATATACTTTTCTTTTAAAATACATATCTATTTTGATGTATATAAATTTATTTGATGTTTGTATTCAATCCAAAAATATGAATTATTGTAAAAGACCTAGAGTTGCAATTAACAGGCAATACAAGATCTAATATGTAATAATTTGAAATATTGAAACTGATATACATAGAATTATACTACTATTATATTTAAAAGTATGTATTAAAGCGGCCGTTATTTTGAAAGTTTTCTTTTCATATGTCCGTAAAACTAACCCATGTATTTTGTACCTTTTTTATGCATTTAAAAAGCAATAAAATTCTCTAAATTCTTATACAAAACTCTCCAAAATCACGTCAAAGTCACAAAAACACTTTTAAGACGCTTTAACGGCCTGGTGACACGTTTTCAGCGTGTCCCAACAGATAAAAAAAATACGAGAATTGTTTTAAGGATATACGAAAAAAAAAAATTTAAAAAAGAAAACTAGGGGACACAATCAACCCAATTCCGAACTTTTAAAATCTCTATATATGTAGCTAAGGGTCACTCTAGTATGTATAATGTATATTATCGTGGATCGTCTTTTTCAGATCCTCCGTTACCATTGTTTTTTTGGGACGTAATATAAATTAAAAAAAAACTATCTAGATTATAGAAAAATCTAAAAAAAAAAAAATTGTTTTTCATTTTGTATTGATATTTATTTAATAAAAAATATCCTGAAAACATTGTCGATGCTTAAATTAAATTTCTAATGAAAATCCGATAAATTTATTATTATTATTTTTTTTCTTTAATCTATTATCTAGATGAAAAGATAATATTTTCTTTTAGATGATGATAAATATGAGAAATTAACTTAGAGTGCATTCGATAGAAAAACACTATGTTTTTTTTTCCAAATAAGAGAATTTTCTGTTCAATTGGAGTGGTTCATAGCGAGATAGAATCAAAGGCCTTCGATCCATAGCGTTTAGCGTTCGCTGTACATATTAGAAATATGATTCTATCTCGCTATGAAACGGAATGGTTATAGACAGATTTTTCTCCGATCGAACAAAAAATTCTCTTATTTGGAAAAAAAATATAGTGTTTTTCTATGGATCGAACGCACTCCTAATTATCTATATAAATTTCTCTGTTATGTAATTGTCTAGATCGTTCCCAAATACTGCCCTCAACTCTCATTTCATTTATCATCGACAAAAAACTGTTGATATCATAAGCTGATTTAATATAATTTCTGTAATAAAGAGGTTTGAACCTAAGACAGATCCTTGATGAACTCCATGTTTGTTTAATATTTCACTTAATCTAAACGTTGTGAAATTTAGATTTCTGGTATCTCGATAAAAGATAATTTTTAAAACATGCGAATAAGTTGAAAATAGATAATCTAAATTTATATAATATAAAAATGTAATCTATTTAACGACAAAATACAACCATTATACGTATGAAATACTTGGAATAAATATTTTTCCTTTTATAAATCATTGCCTAAATTTAATGTTCTATTTCTGGTTGATAAAGAGAGTATAAATGGCAATAAAATATTTTAGGTATATCAATTCTATTATTTAAGACTTGTTAAATTGAAAAGAAACATTGATCATGTTTGTTTTTACAAAAAGCAAAAATAAAAATAAAAAAAAAACTATATAATATCCTTTTCTCTACACAAATACTATATAAGACTAAAATGTAAATGACAATGACTGATCGATTGATAGAGTAGATTATATGTTCAAATGACAAAAAAAAAAATAAATAAAAAAAATAAAGAATATTTTTAATATAAACCTTTAGCCTATAAGCATGTGTATTATTACATTCATTTATAAATCATATAAACTATAGAGGCTCATAAATTTTTGTGTGCGTACCATTAATGTTCACACTAAAAAATAATATATATATTATATATGTATTTTTTTAATATATATATTGTCTCACTAGGAGACATTATGTATGCAATAATACATCATCTTCATGTTACAAACTTATTATACCTGCCAGCCTGCATGGATAAAAAAAATAAATAAATACAAAACAATATATTAAGAGAATATACTTAAAGGCACAGAGGTATCTAAAGTAAACAATTTTAATTTAAAATCAGATAATCTTGATATTATTGTTAAGTTAAAGATATAAAGAATTTAGAGCCAAGTAATGACTTGCACGATAGGTCCACACTTATTACTATATTGATATACCTTTTCTTATTTAATAAATTCTTTTTGGCGTAGGTACGTATATATGTAAACCTATTTAATTTTTGTTCGTCTTATGTGATCGGACATTTATTTAAATTTAAATTTAATAAAAATCTATCGATCGAAAGTCACTAAACAATAAGCATATGTTCGATAAGTTTTTCTATCAGGTAGACACTGCACTATTTAATTCATATTATGTAGTATTATTATAATTATCATTATGCTATGGACCTATTTATTACATTACATATTAGTTAATAGCAGCTAAAAATGATTTTTATGAAAAAAAAGTGATGGTAACAAAAAAACTTTATGAATACAAAGAGGACAACTAAGTATATTCTTTTTAGCCGAAACTTAGCACTTGCAAAAAATTTCTTCAGTAAGTCCTTTTTCAAATATTCAAAAAAAATTGACATTATTTCAACTTCTATTAATTGACGGGCACACAGTAGCTTATACAGGTTAAACTTTCTTCATAAACTATAAGTCGGATCATTTGGATGTACAAAGAAAAAATGTTAGCATTGATGGGAGTAACATTTATACCTAACGTGTATTTAAGAAAATAATTTAAACTTAAAGCCAATGAAAATGTGGTTGATTCCTGTAAAAAAGAAATCTTAAATGTTATTTACATCTAGAATCAGCAGTTATTGGCACGTTATTTTTGAAATGTAACAAAATTTCATACTTTATAAAAAAAAAACTTTTAATACAATGTAATTATTTAATGGCACGTATTTAAATGTACGGTAAATTATTCAATATGTTCAGTAAATAATCCTAATGTTCGGTAAATTGTCCAAATGTTCAGTAACTCAATAATCCGAATTACTCCGAATTGGGATATTTTCACAAAGACATAATGATAGGTTTATAAAAGAGGAATATAATGAACCGAACATTGGGACAATTTACTGAACATTTGGATTGTTTTCTACCGAACAAAAGGTTCTTTTTACTGGTATAATAAATAGTTCCCTTATTTAATGTAATTATTTATAAACAAAAACTATTATTTAGGCTTTAAATTTTATTAAATTGTGAATAAATCCATTATAAATATAAGTAGAATAGAAATAATAATATTTAAAAAAAATGAATGTTTATTAATTTTGAATCTATTTATATCTATGTTTTTAGTTATGCTATGCGTTATTAACAATAGATTCTGATGATGAATCCATATTTTATATATATTTAATTTATGACTTCTACTGCAATTGCAATATCATTTGATTGACAAAAAAAAAAAAGGATACAAAATAGAATCCACATGGATTCATATGAAGCGCGCAAGGAATTATTTAAGTTTGTAGTATAGTGTTATAGTGGATTTTGTGTTTGAATTTTAATTATTTATCAGAAATCGAGCTAAATGAATAGATTTTATGAATACTCTAAAAGAAGTACATGTTAATTCCGAAAAATTTATGGAAATAAATTTAAAGATATTTCTTTTTAATATCATAATAAATAATTCAATTTATACATGCTAGCATTATTATTTATTATATAGTTATTAAAAACAAAGTAACGATGGGCAATTAAAATATTGTTGTTACTCGTTACTTGATAAATTAACGCATTATCAAAATAAATGTAACTTCATTAGTTTTTCTGCCGTTATAATATCTGAGAAACAGGTAGATTTCATTCTTCAAACCGTACATAGTTATTTTTTTCTTTTCATTTAAAACAAATGACTTAAGGAATGCTAAGAAATCTAAAGCATTTTGTGTTATATGCAACTGAGTTTAATGTAAATTTAGCTAGAATAAATTAATTATGTGTAGTGTGCATAATATTCTTACTGAGTATCATATATATCTCTACATAAAGAAACAAAATGATCAACCTCTGTATCTATAATAATATAAAATAAAAATGTAGTTTATCCATTATAGGTGACGAATCCCATTTATGAAAAATACGTTATCCTTGTACAATTTTAAATACTCACCTAATAAGTACTTGGCGTATAAGATTATTTATTCGAGTTTTCTTTTTTTTTGGTTTTTGTTTTTTTTTTAATTCATTACAAGAATCTGTTTGCTAGGTATTTAATATTTATAACATTCAATATGCAACTATACAGAAAACTCTGAACTTTTACATATAACTAAAGATTATATTCAATATCAAATATAAATATTTATTTATATTTTAAAAATTTATTATAATATCAGATATCGCAGAGTGAAACGAACGAACAAAAAAAAAAAAAAACGAATAAATGAAAGAAAAAATTAAAAAATTTGAAACGTCAACAGAAATGGCTTAATAATTAATCATTAAATTAAAGTGAATGAGGTACTGAGTTTTTTTCTGATTAAGAATAAAGATATTAAAATTAACTGCACATAACACAATAATAATAATAATAATAATATTAATATATAAATATATAGCAATGGAATAATGCTTGCAAAAATTATTTGTGGTTTCTGGTTAATGATCATTCGTTTCGGATGAAGCAGTAGCAGTGAAACAAAAATAATATTCTCAAGCAATATAAGAATGAAAAATCACATAAAAAAAAAAAATTAAAAGAAATGCATTTTAAGCAAAAAATTAAATATGAAATACCGATGAAATTTTATAAAATTTAATCTTGATTTATGATGATATAAAATGTAAAATAACCGTGCTTATTGATGACTGTCAAACACTTGGTAACTTGCGATTAATTAAAAATCTTCCTACCGCATTATTTAATATGATCTTTTTCATTTTTCTTAAAACTGATGTTCCTATAACTAATACAGTGATTCAAATACACCTTTTTGCAAAAGATAAGAAACGATTTTAATATTATACAATTGATTATATTATATGTTTATGTTTTCATCGAATATGATGGAAAAAATATCACGTTCGTGTGTATATAACAAAATTTTGGCAATACGGCCGCGATAATGAGATAATATAATTTTACTACGTTATAAAATGTAGGTAGCAATATCTTTAAAGGTCATTTTTCTACAACAAAATTCATAATGATAGTAAATAATGAAAAGAAAAAAAAACTATGAATGAATTGAAATAGTATATCTAGAGTACCGTTAAATACTGAAAATTAATTTGGTAACGATTACAAATTACCATTTTAAAAACTGATCCGTTTAAATCACGAAATTGCACCAAATGTAATGCATTACTTCCAAATATGTAATCTGGGATGATCAAAATTACTCATAAGGATAGTAATCTTTATCCATAATAAAATTATCATGAAACAAATGCTATTATCAATTACTAATTATTGTTTTTAATAATTCTATTATCAATCATCAAGTAACATTATACAGTAGGTATGATTGAAAAGGACTTCGTTTTGTTCGACGGAGTGTAGTGAAAATTAGTTATAAAACAAAACAAAAAATTAGCCTAATTGTGTTTTTTTTTAATTGGCCAACTAATTTTATGGTTAAAGTTTGCTCAGGCAAAAACTCAATGAATAGAGTGATAGGTGTACGCAGAATGGGTGTTACGTTACACACCATCCAACAAAAAATAAAAAAGGTGGTTTTCGATCACAGTATACACTATAAAAGGGCGAATGTTTTAAGGAAATTCGTATGATGCCATCACACGTTTATAATGCAAGAATGTGGCCTTGGGCTCGACCTACACATATACGTATAGCACCACATTTATCATTAGGCGTCTTCGAGCAATGATTTTAGATCACTTTAGATTACTTTAGAGTAACTTTTACGTCTAAACAACAATGAATTTTGACTAAAAAAGTTATCCTAAACTTAGAGTAGAATGGTCTAAAATCATTGCTCGAAGACACCTATTATAAACACCAAATGTAGGCTATATGCACGACTACGTGGTGCGGGCCAGATTCTTTCATTATAAACGTAGTGTATATGTGAACGCTATAAAACGCTTTTGTTTTGTTTTTTTTGTTGTTTTGGAGAAAGGCTGCTATCATTTTGAGTATTTTTAGTCATTTCGAATGTTTGGCACTTATTCTTATATGGTGTGTTAAAGTTACCATCGTCTAGCTACCAAAAATAAATAATTAAAACACAAGCATATTAATTTATAGGAATTATATTTTCTATATTTACATGTTCTTTGTATAAAAATTTATAAATTCATATTTTTTTGTTTTTTTGCTTTTAAGTAGGTTTAGGTAGTATTTAAAAATAATTAAGTTTTCCAAAAAATAAATATAATTTACACGTAAATTATAGTATGCTTACCAAACCATACTAAAAACTCTTGAATACATTTTTTAATTATTATTATGATTATTATTATTTTAAATATATTTTTCATTGTAATTTTTAAAACTATTGCACAATATTATATTATAATGAAAATAGAATTAAGAGAGAAAGAAAAAAGAAAAAGAAAAAACTGAAGCGACAAAATATTATTTAATAAGTATATTTATTTACCAATATTTACATTTTTATCTAAATGTGTGATACGTGCACACATCGCAGTCTAAAACTTCTATAAAATATCTACATTGTAAAAATTGTTTTCATCAAATCATACTAAAAATGTATAGTTATACGATTTTTTCTAAATTTAATATTTATGATCTATATCGCGATCCACAAATATTTCTATTATTTATATTTATAATGTTCGTTAAATTATTATAAATTTATAATAATTAAGTCTATACAATTTTATTGTTCGCTTCCTACTACAAAACCGTATCAGCGAAAATATAGTATTAATATATATAAAAATGTAAAAACCATAATATTTTAGAAACCATAACCAAGCCATACTAGATCCATATTTCATCTATACGTGATCCATAACGAAAACATTCTAAGACTATAGATTTCCAGTTTATTTCTATACTTAAACCAGAAATCACAATTAAATTTAGTATCTATAACTAAACCGCATACTAAATTTGATTATGGACTTTGATGGTTACTACAGTCTGAAATTTAATTATATGTTTCCGCTATGGATCGATGATCGAATATAGACTTAGACTATATATGGTTTCTGATAATATTATGGTTTTAGTATACTTTCACTTCTTTCCATACTGAATTTAAAATAAATCCACAGTACATTTGATTATGGAAAACAATACCAAAATCATACCAGCGAAAATGACATCAATCCATACATAAAACATAATAATCTCAGTATGGATTCCATAATTAAATTCATTATTATTATAGTCAGGAATGGGCATGTAATTCATAATTTTTTTTTTTATTTTAAATTTAAACTATATTTTTTAATAAAAGTAAATATTTAAATTAAAGTAGGATATCGTTTAGATATTAAAAAAAAAGAAGTAAATAATTAAAGAATATAAGTAGTTTAAAATTAAAAAAAAAATATATATATAATACATTACATACCTATCCCTAATTATAGCCAACAAAATTTCACTAGGATTATTTTTCATTTTTTATTTTTTTTTTTTTTTTTTGTTTTTTCTTTGCAATCAGTTTCATTATTATCTTTTAATGGCAGTCGCAGTATATTATTTTAATAATAGCATTTTTTATTTTTTTATTTATATTTATTTATTTATTTATTTATATTTATATAACAATCGGAAAATGATTCATTTGTAAATTATGTAATTAAATTATTATTGGTTTTTCAATTTATAGAAAAGTAAATTTAATTTTGAATTGTATTAAATGTAAATTATAATATTACATATTTCTAATGTCCATTCTCCATAAAAGTTTCTAGCAACTTGACTTGAAAAATTGTATAAAAAAAGCGAGATGTGATTGCAATATCACAAATGAATGAAAAATTCGTAAATCAAAACATGATTAATTTGTTTCAATTTTCATGTAAAACAATTTTTGAACTCATATAGGATTTTGCATTCACATCTCATCAAATTGCTAGAAACTTGTGTTGAAGTATGGGCATAAGTCTCGGTTTACGACATTGAAAAATCGTTTTGATTTAACAAATGCGAATATGTTAGTAGTGGTGTGAGGTGTCGTGACCGATTTTATGCAATGGGACGCTTGGATTGATTTTATTACAACCACTTTCACTACCATATTTATTCAATGCTCTAAACCGAGACCAAGACCATTATCACACATTAAATGTATCATTGTCCTGAATGTGATGTTCGATGTGAGTGCGAGTGATAATTATGTTCTTGTACATACATAATAGATTTTCACCCCTCGCTTACACCCACATCTAAAATCTCATTCAGATGATAATTCAAACGATGATAAACTAATAATGTGGGGTAGCGATCCTAATTCACTTTGTGAAATGGAATAAAAATGTTATTAAATTCACAATTGGATTTTACATACTTTTATGAAATCAAATTACATCAATATTATATGCTTGAATACTTCAATACTTTGACTACACGTGATAATTATATTTTAAAGATTTTCTCTTTATTTTGGAATGACTAAAGTATTCATATTAGTTATTAGTTGATATTATAGATTAAAATACAGATTATTATTGATTTGTGTATTTTAGTGTTTTATAGATAAATTCTAGCTGTACATATTTTACTATTTGTTTAAGTTATAAGTAAATTTGTGAATGTATCTGTTTTTTTTTTTTTTAATTAGATTTACAAAAATTGTATGTTTTAATACATAATTTATTTACTTCTGATCTAAATCATGACGTTTCTGTTTTTTTTACAAAGAAAAAAAAATAATACCTAAATTTTTTTAGGATTATTTTTAGTGATTGGATATTGGTCATCGATTAATCAAAACACACAGATATCTATTCTCGTGAAAATATAGATGTTTTGGTTTTAAACTCTGGTAATATTTTATTGGTGGGAATCAATTTAGTGATACAAGAATTTCTCAGGATTAAGTGGACACATCGAACCTAAGAACCTAAACCAATCATATAAAAAAACTCATTTGCTTGGAAAGTAATATTCTTAATAGAAATGAAACAGTGTACCCAACGCGAATTCATTGCCAGCTTATTTTGTTTTCAAATAGATTTCATCAATTACAAGTCATTTTTTTTGAAGATAATTGTCCATTAAAGAATACCGATTATTGGGATAGCGCTATAGCCGAAATCAATGTTCCATTAACAAGTAAAATTGAAATTGAAAATAATTCATTATGCATTAAATTTTCTTGTAGTAAAAGTAAAGTAGTTTTTAGTTAATAGTTAATAACCATCCAAAGCTTTTAAAAGGTGGTCGTTATCTACGAAATAATTAAACTATAGAAACGTTTGCCGTCGGGAAAATTCATAAAATATATTTTTCTCTTGCATATAGGAAAAGTTAAATGTAATTTTTATTTAAATATGATTTTTGCAAAGAGTTTTTCTAAATGGAATTAAATATAAACAATAAAAACTTAATGTGTTAATTAATGTTAAACCTAATTCATATTTCCGGAATAGATATTTTATTCTATTTTGTAAAAGAAAAGAGAAAAATTTGTTTCTGAGATGAAATCAATATCTTCAAAGTGTAAATAACAGATATTTATTGACTAAGTGTATTGTTATTTTATTGTAATAGAGTTACTTGAGGGTAAAGATGAATTGTTCTTCGTTAGTCATAATATGAAAAGGACAAACAATTTTTTTTTTTTTTTATTATTATTAGATATTTTGTTACAACTGGCTCAATTTGTGTACTGTGCATCTTACCGTTAAGAAATCACAATAAATATTTTTGTATGTAAATTTTTGGGTACAAGTGCCGTAGCATAGAGGAAATTCCACACAAAAATGGAAAATCGTTATGTGCGGACCATTTCTTCTGTCATGGAATTGTCCATATAATCCAAATCTATTGTTAATATCCTTCCTTATAAAAGCCATTCAATTTATATATTCTATGATTATCATTTTTTAAATTACTTTTTAACATTAATAATAATCTATTATTGAAACTATTAGTTATTTAAATAAATTTAAATTAATCAATTTACAATTTGCAACTTTGTTGACTAAATGCTATTTTTATTTACTGATAAATTCAATTACTTAAGTAAATTTAAAAGAAACACGTTAAATGGTACAAGACAATTACGTTCCTTGCAACATTTTTTTTTTTTTTTTTATTAAATCCATATATTATTACTTTAGACATACTCGTATATAAAATAATTTCGAAATATATTTAATTATATATTTAAAATTTTTGTTTTAGTTTTTCTTTTTTGTTTTAATTTTCGAAAAAATATGTATCACATTTAATAAGCTCATTTTTTTTTTGTAAAAGTTTTTATTCAATATTAAAATAAAAATAAACCGCAAGAAACCTATTCAAACATAATCGGACGGAACACTAGTGCTTTCATTAATTGCTGCTAGTCTCGGTCGACGACCATTCGAACCACTATCCGATGTTTCCCAATTTGGCATTGGTGCTGATAAATGTGTCATACCAACAACTTCGTAGCCACGATCACCAACAGTAGTTCCAGTTGTTGATAAATCTGAATAATAAGCGGAACTTGGTGCTGATGATACAATCGGTGCTTCTTGATCATGTTCACCACATTGACTATAAGCTGTATTTTGATATGAAGGATTTCCTGATCGTATCGATTCACGATCCAGTTCAGCATACAGAGCTTCATCGGTTACTTCAGGACTATATGCATCATCCATCATATGAGTATAATGATTTTCGGCAGGTGAACCAGATGATTGTCCAATTTGATCAATCGGACTTGAAGATGCACGACGATTACTTAACCATGTCCATACACCAGAATTACTATTTGTGTGTGGGCCAGCACGTATGCTGTCTGCTGTTTGTTTAATGGTTATATTACGTGCTGTGTCTGTTGACATATTGGTACGATTAACACGACTCCACCATGGTAATTTACGTGAGCCTGTGTATCATAACAGAAATTCATTTAAACACATTTTATTAATATTAATCAATTCTAAATTTCTCTAATAAATATGTAAGTAGTAATTTAATTAGTTGTTAAGTGAAATTGCAATTGCAACCATCTTAAAGTATTCAGTTGAAAAACTTATTTGTCACATATACGCATAATAAAATATTACTTACCATTTGTATTTGAAGAGTTTATTCTGTGAAAAATATAAGAAGAAGATAACGAATTAAGTTATAAAAATAAATAATTATTCATCATAGTTCTGCATAATTTCTAACCATTTTCTTTAATTTTAATATTGAATTTGAATGAATTTAAAATAACTAAATGATATTCTGATACTACTTATAGATGAAAGCCATCGGGTTGCTCAATTAATTTTACAATTGGTTGCAATATTTACGCTATCAAAAATGCATTCAAATACAAAGTCACATTATTAATGAGAATATGATCATCATCAACGATACGGTATTCAATACAACACAAAGTTGTATAGAATGTACAGCATGGATTTTTTTTAAACTGCAAATAAATTCATAATAATATACTTTATACTTTATTAAATCTACTAAAAATGTCCATTCAACGATATTCTATTTTTATTTTATCGTCATTTCATTTACTTTTATAATTTTGTTTAGTTGTTACGATTCAATAAAGTATATTAAAATATTATCGGTCAGACACCCACTATACGAACTGAATATGAACATGCATCGAATCACAGTACAGAAAACATTATAAGTATTATGCAAAACAAAGCAAAAAATAAAAAATAAATAATAATGAAATAAAATAAAATAAAAATGCTGAAAATTCAATAAAATAAAATAAAACGAAAAACGTTTATTATTTTAACCAAATTACCAAAATGTCAAGATGTTGATGCCGCTCTCTGCACAAGAAAAAAAATATATTTAATTTTACCGCGCATAGTAATTTGCCTTTTTAGCATCAATAAATAAAATAAATTATATTATACTGCAGAAGAGCCAGGCAGTGATGCAGTTGTTACAATGCATCTAAAATAAATAAAACGCACCTTTATTGAACCAAAGCATTCAACAGAAATGACTCTTATTTATGTGACATTTTATTTCCTAAGATGTTATTAAAAGAATATTTATAATATGAGATGAGTCGGTTGTTCAGTTCGATAACATACAATTTGCACAGCATTTTTTTTTGTTTTTTTTTTTTATATATATATATATTTTAACAGTGGAATCGTTACAGTATCGTATTAGTTTAATAAGATTTGATATTGTGTTGACTGTTGTTGTGTTTTAAAGCCTTAAAAATTACAGTTGATCGTTTAGATTTTTAGAATGGTACATATAATTTTAAATTGATGATTAACAATTAATATTTCTATTTAAAAATTTCTCTTCAGTTATAGTTAAGAGATATAAAATACAAGCAGTACAGTTGATCGATATAAGGAATACACATGAATTGTATTTATTACTTTCGCAGGTATTTTTCTGCTTCTTATTCTTCTTCTATTTTTTTTTTGTAATTTATGTTCCTTCGGTCAGTTTAATATAAATATAAAATAACATTTTTATTACATTTTTTTGTGTGTATTTTTATTTCTTATTATTTGCTTTTCATAAATTTAATAGTTGTTGTCGAGGTGTAGTTTTATTTTTTGATGTAAATTAACAAACAAAGTTGGCAAGTAGCACAATAAAATCAATTATTCGTAGATAAGTTTTTAGCTTTCGTATTTATCTATCATCATGAAATAATTATCGAAAAAATAATTTATGATTTCTTTCTAAGACCAGTACAGTATCCCAACTACGATGATATTTATCTGGTGAAGCGAGTCATGAAAGTTGGAATCATTTCTAAACGGTTGATGGTCAAATTTTTAGCAATTCGCATAATAATTCTCAATATATCGTGAGAATTATCATGCGAATTGCTATAACTTTTAAACGCATGATTGAACATTGAACGCTATATAAGCTTTAAAATTTATATCACTTTTTACATTTTACATCAATTATTTCAAGATTATAGTTATGAAATACACATAAATAAATTCCAACGATTACACCGTCCAACAGCGTTTTTGGGATTCGGATGCCACTAGCACAGTCTGCTAGGGTTTTTTTTTATACAATTTAATGGTATA
>JAABKK020057359.1:0-10839 GCA_011634745.2 Catotricha subobsoleta
ATTTTTTAAACATATTTGTCCCAAAATAATGCACTCGTATACGAGTATGTGGTATACGTGCATAAGAATTGGCTCCCAGTGTCGTTGTATTACCATGTCATCAATATTGTTATAGCAATAGGATCACTATGTAAAAACAATGTTAGCGAGAATTCGTCATAACTAGATGGCGATTTATGCTATTATTACATTTCGTTAGAACAACTCATAGTTATAGCACAATAATTGTACATTTATAGTTAATGTACAATCGACATAAATATAATATTAATTCATATTGCATCGCTATTATTTTGAATACTGGTACGATCGCATTCGACACTGTTGTACATCATAATCATTTAGGAGATTATATTCGTTCATCTCTCGGCTCTACTTAACTTAGGTATGATAAAGTGCTTAATAGACGAAGACTCGGTAAATACTAACCTATTCGTATAGTTTATGCATGAATATTTGAATGTTTGATATATGAATGCAAGGACAGACACGATTTCAAATATATTTTTTCAATTTTCAACGTGTCAACTTTACTTACAATATTCTCGTTATATATTATGTCAGATTTCAATTAGTGATTTAATGCGCTTAATTTTCGATGTAAGCACTTATATATATGTTGTACAGAATAAAAAATTGTGATTTTCGCAATAAATTTTATTGAAAAATCGCCAATTTGAAATGATAAATTCTCTGTGGTGGTGATAATTATGATGAGACTTATCCAAATTATGTTAAATTTAATGTGCAAGGTAATTGAATCTACACTCACATTCTCGTTACTTAAAAATAATTGTAATTATAGTAGCACATAGTGCCTTTTGAGCATAGAGAAACACCTAAGTCTGAGTAATTTGTTTCTTTCTTTATAAAACTTTGTCCATGTTTTGCTGAATACGTTCAGATGCTCCATTGCAACCATAATATCGCATTATACGAGTTTATGATGATGAGGAAACGAAAGAAGCAGATAAAAGAAAAATGTTTACTTCCCATTCTAGTTATTAAATACACACTAAAGTGTATTATTATCATCAACATCATCTGCACCACAAAGTTTGTATCATACGGTATGTAATTTCTTAATTCTTTTCGTTTTGACTCATGTACCTCTATCTGTATTCACTTCATTTCGCGAACAGTAACGTAAACATAAATTGATACCTCAATGAAAATTGTGTTAATAAAATGCCGTTTTTCGCACCTATCGTTTTTATTTTTAAAAAAAAATAGTAAAATTAATAGAAGCAACAAAGTGAATTAGGAGAGAGCTCGTTCATTTCCAGAGTTAGTTGTGTATGCAAGTGAATTATAACCAACTGATTAGCATATTTCTTTCTACCTTCAACAACATTTAAATCTTTATACCTCTTCTACCCAGCTAATATCAATATTCATTTCGGTGCACTTTACACACAAAAACCGATAATTTATTAACAAAATAAAATTGATTTATCGATTTTTTAGGTATTTGGTTGCTTAGACTTTATCTCGTTCTCTTATTTTATTTTATTTTACTTTTTTTTTTTTTGATTAATTCAAGCAAAATAACAGATAACGTTCGGTCGTAAATGCCTCAGTCTTTCAAGTTTGTAAGCAAAAATTTAAATGAAGTGTTAAATTGATAGCTTCTTATGAAATGTAATCCATGCTTTTATTACATTTTTTTTTTATATGAATCTCATGCGCGTAAATCATTATTGGTTGCGTAATGTTGCATATATGATGCTAACATATTTTCTATAAAACAAAAACTGTTTTTCGTCATTCGATTGTTATTTCTGTTTGTATGCGATACTGGACTTATTATAATATATATATTATTTTGTTGCCGCGACGCATTTGCACATCGCATAAAACATTGAGATATTGAACTTTTTAGCAATATATCGAAACATAAATAATCCATTCGAGGCATATGGATGATTCTATTACATGCACTGATGTTTTCGAAATGAAATAATATTTTATGGATTTTGTGAATTTCATAATGAACAAAAATATTGATTGATTTAACCGTCCGTCATTTTCGATGGGTTATTTTATTGTATATATGCATCACGAATGCAGTTAAGCACTCGCTGCTTGTACATATGGAATATTGTATATACTGAAAATTTACAGCAAAAACAGTAGCCAGTTTTATGATTTAAATGTATATACATATAAAATGCAGCACAAACAATAAATTATTTTGATTTTTATTGCAGTTGTTGTTGTAGTTATAAATGAACCTTCTGTGGTTAGGTACATTCTCTGCATTTATTACCTACACATCAACGCATCGAATACGAAAAACTTATCTCACACTTATGAAAGAAAAATACTATCTCCTCAACTTTGATAATATTCATGAAAATTGGGTCAACGAATAACAACTTCATATACGTTAGTTTCAGTGTCGTAATGATTAGACTATAATCAGTATAAACATTTTAATTGGCACCCATTTATTTAAATTTTCGTTTCATTATTGTTAGTTTATTAGCTTTGCGTTAAATTGGATCATTAACCGCCGAAATAATTCGCATATCGGTTAGGTGAATGTAAATTTATAGCTAAAATAACAATTAAATATTAGATCCAAAATTTAAGAACCAAGGTCCCAGAGTTAATACATTAATTATTAAAAAAACAATAAGTAAATACGTATTATACAGTAATTACTAATTATACACCTAAAATCAGAACTTTCTTTTATTATATTAATTTGCTGTATTCTTATCTTCAATAAGCGTCGACGAGTAACGTTTCAGTTATTTTTCAGTAAGTTTAGGGTAAGTTTTGCTTCACGCAAAACCTAATCAAAACTAGTCGTTCTTCTATTGCTGTTTTTCAATCAGATATGTTCAGCGGCGCCGACTTTCAAGCTAAACCGATTGCTATAGGTTGCTCATGGTCCCGGGCTACCTAGAAGTCAGCGCCACTGGATATGTTAATATAACCCAAGCTCTCAAAATATGGTTTTCGTGCTATGACGTTTTTAGACGATGTGAATTTACGGCTAAACTTAAAAGAAAGATGTGTATGACAACATATTGTCATTGTCATGCATTTTTCATAGGAAAAGTAATGAAATTTTCTTCATTTTTTCCCGGAAATTGTGTTAATTGCTGAATTAAATATTTTTTTTTAAATTAAGATTTTCATTAATTTTTCCATTTTTCAAGAAATGTGCCTTGTCGTCGTGACAACGTGACATCATTTGCAACACTATATACGTGAATACATCTGATACTATAACTACCCAACTGCCCACATTTTTAGTCTTCGGGTGTATATAATATACTTAAATGCTTAGAATGGTTAATAGAAATGGCGCAAAACAGACAGAAAAAGATAGAAAACAAAAATTAAAAATTATAAATATTGATGAATGGTAAGCAATAAGTTATATTGCCATGTCTCATCTGTTTTTTTTTTAAATACAAATTTTATTTTGAACTGATGGATGGTAAGTATTTAAAATACTGCATTTTACTTATATTTATTTAATAATCCGCAAAGTCATGTTGTTACCATCTCAACTATCAACTCAATGATACTAATAATAATATATGTGCGGGACGGTTTAATGCAATGTAAAGTACATTCATTACCCACAGAAAGCATACACTCTTTAAAATAGAAAATATAGTCAAAGGTTAAATATATGACAAGTGCGTAATGTTTAATAAATGTTATAAAATGTCTTTCCGTCATTGTCGCATTATATTGGATGGAGAAGTAATGCAAGCAAGTCTCTATGTAAATGTTTAAACATTTAAAACTACTTGCACGTTGTTATTTTCGTTTTTAAGATTATAAAGTATAAAATATTGGAATATTTAAGCGTGAATTCACAGCAACTAAAAATGATGTATTGTTACAGCGCTTTTGACATCTCAACTTGAAAGCTCGGTGTCAAAATGCAAAATTCGCATCTCCGATTGGACAATCGAGTAAAGCTTCAAGTTTAGATGTCAAAAGCAATGTAACAATACATCATTTTTAGTTGCTGTGAATTCACACTAAATTGAGACTAATGAAGCCAAAATACGGTCAAGCTTTTAAGCATGTGAATGTTTTGGGTAATTATCTAACCTGAGGCTTATATTGAATTAAATTATTTTAATATCAAAACTTAGTACCTAGGTACCTTTAAAAGTTCAAACATAATGACAATTTTCTAATATTATTTGTAGAATATCTTAAATACAATAATTCTAGTATAAATAATAATATTGGTACCCTATTAACAGTTTCTGTTCACCAATAATTCCCTGTAAGAAACGTTCCTCCAGCGAGTGTGCGGAAATATCTCAGAAGCACGTTTTAGGAATGATTGTTCCGGTATCAGTTAATGCAGAAGAATAGAATGATTATGGATTATATGCCTTTCCTTGAACATACTAGAGTCGATTTTGATTCAGCATACCAAAACATACCGCGGTATGATGAGTTTGACAGGATTTCGTATGTTGCGGTATGTTAAATGCGTTTAGACGGATCGAAATCAAGCGGATAGGTTTATATTGAGTCAGTTGAAATTTAACAGTTCATGGTTACGTTTCAGCTAACCAACCTATAGACTGTGATTAGGTTTTTAAGTAACTGCAACATACCAAAGCTCTAAAAAAAACGTCTTACCAGAGATGCTGAATCGAAATCGACTTAGAAGTAGTAGTAGTTAGGTTAGAAAATGTCCAAACGTTCCCACATTAGAAATTATTATTATTAGAAGTGTATGAACCCATAATTATATTTCTTTATTGATAAATTGTATAATTTAATTTATTGAAATATGTGACAATACAACTAAATGAATACACAAAACTTTAATTAATTCTGTTGTGCGAAGTTTAAATTTTCTTTTTTCTTTTCGTTTGTTTTTAGCTCTTCGTTTTTAATCGAAATACTCGCTGAATACATCACTGCGCTGCTTTTGGTTTTGTAGTAATTTTTAATTAAGTAAAACGAGTTTATGCAGACTTTAATTACTTCTTCATATATGAGATAAGCCTGTACGATACAGTAATGTGCTGTCTTATTTCATTAAAATCGCGTAAAATATATCGTTTAATGATTTTTTTATTTTTTTTGTGAGGTAGGTTCGGGTCAATGATAATGCAGCAGCACAGCAATTGGATTTGTGTAGAACATTATTATTTTAATATATATTTTCATTTCAGATTTTACTTTAATGTTGTTGCGGTGAGCGCATCACAAAACATCACAAAAATCGGTATCGTTCGCAATAAACAGTCGAAAGGTTGTGTGAGTCAGGTCAATGGAATTTTAAAAGCATTGCTTTACTTTCTTTTTTTTTATTTTTTACTTTAAATTGTTAATTATTTGGTTTGAATAATATAAAAAAACTATTGAACCATCGCCAAATTAAATATAAAAGCCATGAATTAATGTTGTGAATTTTTAACGATTACTAGTTTAAAATTGAGCGCAGACTTCATTTCTTACTTCCCTAAGTTTTCGTCTTCTCATGAAAATAAGCTCACGTACTATTTTTGATTACTAATTTGTAGACGGCGGTTTTAATTTTTCAAGTTTGATTCCACGGATATTTTATCCGCATTTTCTTTTTACAGAATATATGTGCATATCACAGATATTGGTCTATGATCAAATGGAAAGGTCTAACTAGTTTTTTTTTTTTTAAATTTAAAGTTATTTACAATATCATTAATCAATACGCACTATTTTATATATATTTCAAATCATTTTTGATCATTTTGTATCACGATCGCATTAGTTGCACTATTTGTGCCTACACTCTGCTTCACCATATGCTCAATCAATCTCATGTACATTTCAAAAAGATAAACACATCAAAGATAAGATTTATATATTTTTGCAATCCATGACATGCGGTTATTTATAAATAAATAAATAAAACCAGGGAGTATTTTTCTCGTTTACGAGATAGAAATATATATGTAGATAATTTGCAGTATTCGTTCCTAAAGATTGTATTTGGTGGGTATATCTCTAATTCTAAACCGAACATGTTTATTCTTATTGGATGATTTTTATTTATGTTGTTACTTAAATTCCTTAAGTTGCAGTGCAATTATTATTTTAGATCATTTTCTACAAAGGTGTAAGATGCTGCGTGCTGTGTTTTCTGCTGTACTAATTGAAATAGTTTTGTTATTAATCATTTTAATACAATTTATGCATAAGCCTACCGTCATAACGTATGCTTTCATTAAATATAAGTCATGTTATGTGTTGTATACGTAATGTGTTTTATTAAACGTAAATACAATGTAGCAATGGATGAATAATACTTGTTTAAATACAATGCTGATGTATTTGAAAAATATTCATCCATTCGTGCACCATATAAAACTTTCCTGTAAGCTAATTACTCACGAAGTGATGATAACTAAATTACGTTTTCATAGCGCATAATATTCATGTGGCCCAGAGTGTATATGGATTAACATTAAATACATAATCGATCATCTTTTCCATAAACAAATGAAAGCAAATACATAATAATCACTATGACAAACTTAATAGTTTTGTTATAATTCATCAGTCAGTGTGTAGTAGCCCAGACACGATTTAATGTAATAGAAAAAACTAGACTTTATTCTTCCAGTAAAATTTCATAGAGGTAGACTATATTTTAATCTAAAACTGAACTGATGAGGGTATATTAAACAGCACATAACAAAATTCATAACAATTGAATTCAGCAGAGAAACTCTAACTCTATGGGTGGCAAGTATCAATTAGTGTAACCCACGAATCTCGTGTAACCTGTTGCTTTGCAACTAAAGATTTAGTGAAGTTTAAGCGAATTGAAATTTATCAAAATCTCGAGTTACACGAGATTCGTGAGTTACACTAGTTGATGATTACCGGCCATGTGAGTGTTGAGTGTTGAGTGTGTAAGGAAGTGATCAGCACTATTTATGTTTGTTTGCCACTCATTTATGAGGAATTTTCTCATGCCAGCCACATATTAACTAAATTAATAACTATATTAAAACTCTTTGAAATCATTTCCCATAAATGAGTGACTCACAAAAAAATTAATGTTGTTCACTTTTGCTTACTAACTCACTCACCCGCATAAAGTTAAAATTCACCCGCAGGTTGTGTTTCGAATATATTTTCTGTGACGATATATGTCACTGAGTTGTAAATTGCGCAAGGGAAATAAGTCCATTATTTTCGATCTATAACTATAATAACCTAAAAATACAAACGAAAAATGTTTTCAAAACATTTGATTTCGTGCGGAAAAAGATGATTTGGTCTCTCATCCTAGTAATTTTAAATATTTCAATAAATGCTAACGATTCTACACAAGTTTCTTAATGAAATTAATGATTTAACTTGGTAATAGTAGCGGAACATGCAAAAGATTACCCATTTATTATTTCAATTCGAGAGGTATTATATATTTTGTACGCGTTAATCATTTATAATAAAATATAAAAATTCGCGCTACTGAAAATATTGTTCATTTACTTGCAAGTTGCAACTATAAATTCTTGGTTTTCTTTTACTTTGGAGAATAACCAAAAAAAAAAAAATATTATATGTGATTGTTAAAAAGTGTACCCACATTCATATTCAATATGTAATAAGTAAGTACACCACACACATAATACAGTAATGTCTAAAAAAAATTGTTATTATTTCTTATGCACGAGCACGATGATCGTGAAATATTTATTATTAAAATATCATGTTGTTTTTTTTTTCCTGCAAATATTATATTCACAGCATATATTACCAACGTTATACTTAACTTTACTTACTTACTTCTTACTCAAAAATATAAAATAAATATAATTTTGTATAATAGCATCGCTAAACGTATCGAATTTGTGCTGTGTACGAAATGTGATCGTTATTTTTTTATTTTTGTTTTTTGTTCAAAAAGAGATATCCTCAACCATACCCAATTCTCACACTTTGTGGAATTAATGTTTTTTTATTTTATTTCCATTTTGCCTTTTATTAAATGCTAATGTTATGCGCGGACGTTTGAGATTCGAATAGTTTGTTGATATGGAGTTAGATTGTACTGGAGTTGTAAATATAAAATGATTAAAGGGCAAACAATTGATATTATGTTTTGTGTGCACTGTTTTTCATATACTTATCTTATGATGGTTGACTTGACTTGTTAAGCAATATATAAACATAGGCTTCCAACAATTACATAAAAATCAGTTACTTAATCATATAGTTACTGAAAAATTAGTCTTGGTTGATTTAATTAAAATAAAAATTTAAAACAAAAACAATCGTTGCGCGCGGTCGATCGGTTAAGTTCTTATATTTTATGTATGCGGTTTTTTTGTATATTATGTAATTTATTTCACTTCTGCTGTGACTAACAATATATATTATCCCATTGTATACATTCTTTTATTATAAATAAAGTTTTACACATAATGGTTAAATATTGGACAAATTTTCTATTGTCACGGTCAATTTCACCTCTGTTTGTGTATTATATATATGTTTAATTAAAATTAATGATAAATAATTAAATTACAGATATTAACCTTGAACCTGGTAACCTTGTGAGTAAATAGCACACTGCTGACTATTTGTCCAATCTTATTAACCTATTGTATGTTAAATATAGCTATAGTAAGTACTCCGGTGCCTGCCGGTGGACGTTTCAAACTCTAGAGAAAGTATTTTCATTTCAAAATAAATATATTCTTTTTCTGCATATATTCATTAATGATTTCTATTCTTAATTATAATAAAGTTAATGTGATGTCATTCATAAAGTAAAATGAAGAGGATAATATATTGACGAATGGTTACGGTTGTTTATAATGGAACATTTGCATTGTAAGCCAATATTATTTATTGGGAAAAATGTTCATGTTCAACCGTGAAAGGTAGACACAGCACATATAGAAACATATATAGAAACGTAAAAGTGACGCCAATTTTGTATATAAATATCTTTCATGTTGAACCACAGCACTAGGTATTATACATTACGAAAATAGATGAAATGTAGGTACAAATTGTATTTCTGTAATATTCAATCTGCTCTGCTATAATGTAAAGTGTTTCTTGAATGGTTTTTTTTTTTTTTAGTGCATTTTAACTTGAACGTTGATCACGAGTATGAGGTGGGGCACCTTAGGATCGCAAAATCGTCTGAACCAATATGCTGTGTGCAACATAATAGTTTTTCGATTTTGTGCCCGTAGTGAAAGGTATATAGTGTATGCGGCGATGAACATCGGTCGTGGGAACTAGATCATTAGAACCGTATGGCCGAAGGTACATTAAGGAATTATTTATATATTTATCGTATATAAAAAAAACACAACAGATTCACAGCAGAAATATATCGGTCGATTCTATTGCATATACATAATATTATTTTATAACTACTTATGTATACATATATATAAATCATCCGATAGCAAAATAGTTATTAACAAATAAACAAAATAGAATAGTACAAGCACAACACAGCACATGCAGCTCATCTATATCTAAATGCATTTTCATTAATATATAGGTCTTTCTATTATATTATATGTTTTGATTCACGTTTATAAAATATTTCAAAACTCGTGTATCGTTTGGTACACTTAAATATAATAAAAGTATGACTAAGGAAGTTTGGTGACTTAATATTACCATATTAAATAGTTTATTGAAGGTAAGGTACCTTGCCCGCGTCTCCGTACTCCGTACATTACTCAATTCTGCTCTCAACTCGCGTATTATATTTGAAATGAAAATGTCTATTATTGTACAGTACGATTTAATGATTCAACAAAATAACAATACAATAATATTAACCGAATACAATCACAGAACAGCCAGAACATACTTCATGATATTCTATTTGTAAATGGGTGATGTGAAGGCGTCTTGTATTGGAAACGAATTAAAATAAATTTTCTACTGCATTAACATTAATTTACTTACTTCAGCTTCAGCCAAATATTGGCGTTTACCGAAAAATGAAAATGATTTTTTTTCTTTTATTTCAATGTTATCTTTCGAAAATAACTACCAGGCTTTAGTTCTTAACATATGATATCCCAATGTATGTAGTGCGTGCGGCTCGACTTTACACTTTTCCAAGAAATATTACAAATGCTGTGACTTAAATATAGACTAACTGTTCACATATCCTTATAGTTATATGAAGTGCATAGTAGTGAATTAATTCATTCTAACTAATAATTTATTTTCATTCGGTTAATTTTTTTTTTTTTTATAACATTTTCTTACAATTATCAAAATGTACTGATGTCAGCGCATAAATACACCATCCATTCAAAAGGTTCAACAATTACCTGCAAAAGAAAAAAATAATGACATTAATTTAAAATGTAATAATCATAATAATGTTTTGTATTTAATGTCTTAATGTCCTACATAAACATTAAATAGTTGATATTCGCGGTCGTCGGTCGTAAGTCGCGCTTATTATAAATTCTATTCTATAATTTTACATTTAAATAAATATGAAAATCCTATACAAGGTAGTTTTAAATTAACTTGTGTGTGTTTGCGATATCTAAATGAATATCTAAATGAATTTATCTCTATTTTAATAAACGAATTCAAGTCGAACGCATTGTAGAACAGATATTGATGACGTTAAGTTGAAGACCTTAACTGCTTAGGATGATGTTCGATACAGTGAGATTATAATCATTTTTTTTTATTTAAAAAGATGATGGTTTATTTAATTATTTATATGACGACATGGTAGGTCGGTCAGTTCTCAGTTGTATACCAAATCAACATTTATACCAACAATATTAATTCAATCTTGCAATTTGCGTCAATTTGATGTTATTTTCTAGATTAAAAATTGAAATC
>JAABKK020057360.1:0-10839 GCA_011634745.2 Catotricha subobsoleta
GATCATGACTTTTATGTTCGGCCATGTGTGGAAAGTGCTAAGGTTTATCTTGCGAAAATACTCCGGAAATTGATCTCAAAGGCTCTAAATAACGAAGACAATGTTTCTAACGAAGACAATGTTTCTAACGAAGACAATGATTAAAAGCAATTTTGCACTTTTTTTTTAATACAAATAATAAAAATAAAATTAAAAAAATAATTCAATTTTGTCATACATAAAAAAAAATTATTTGCAATGGCTTCGTATAAATAACATAACTCTTGAACGAATGTCGTACAAAGCTGAACCATATACCAATAAAAAGATAAAAAGACACTCTATGTATCTTTAGTACAAAGTATTTGTCTTAGACATCCGCATGCTTTTCAAAGTGGCTTCCAAATTTAAAAAAAATGAAAAAAATTTTTTTTTTTAATTTTGGGCGTCATTTTGAATAGCGTCCAGGTGTCTGAGAGAAAAACTAAAATAGTTATTTAAAATGTTTTTTTTAACTTTGTAATGGTATATGGCTCAGCTTTCTAAGAATTTTTTTCCAGAAGTTATGAGCATTCTAAAAAACCCTTGCAGAGTAAAACTTCAACCCCACCCCCTACATTTTCCTAAACCCCTTTTCCTCCGGAACTCTCAACAAATTGTTTCTCTAGGTATACTCTAAGTACCCTAAAAATTTGGGGTCACTACGAATTTTTTAAAGTCAAAAGCCAATCCAGCCTGGGGTATAGCGGCTTAAGCCTAGGAACTCAAGGACACGTTTGTCGAATATATTTGAATAGTGCTGGCACTTAACAACCCGTTTCATGTTCTTCGAACGTACACGTTTAGTAGTCTAACGGTCCGCTCAAAATACTCTCCGTTTTCCTTAGATAAAGTATACATAGATAGGCAGTCGAGAGAGAAGTCGAGAGAGATTTTCTTACAAATGCGCGTGCGAAAATTCTCTCTCAGAAACTGTGGTGAAACCAACTGAGCTGTCAAAACTCTATATAAAAAAAACTGTGGTGAATCAAAACTCTATATAAAAAAAATGTGGTGAAACCTACTGGGCTGTCAAAAATGTGCCACAACATTCTCTCTCGACTGCCTATTTATGTATATTTTATCTAAGCCGTTTTCTAACCCATTGATCGGCTAAAAACGGATACGTTCGCTGAACGGGCCGGACCGTTCGTATCTGTCAAATATTTATCAAACTCTTTTTTTCGAATATTATAGGTTACCGGGCAAATTCTTGTGTATTTACATGTAAAGAGCTTAAGTATTTTTTTTTTTGAAGCTATTTGATACAAGTTTGATGTTCGCCCAAGGGCTTTGATTTGTTTGTATGAAATCGGAGGAAATAATGTATGAAAAAGTGCATGCCTATACCAAATCTTCGAAAACTCTAAGAACCAACTGATTTAATTTAAAACATTTTTTACAGATGTTCATTTTAGGGGTCCATCTACAAAAAAATACCTCAATAACCCGAACAAATTTTTGCTTTTGGTTATTGAGGGTGCCTCAAAATGCCCAAAATGCATAATTTCTAGAATTTTCGATACCCTGAATAACCCAAAAGCAATTTTTTTTCGGGTTATTAAGCTTTACATGTACAAGTATGTGCAATGTTAAAAACGAAGGGATAACCACTGACAAAAAACTTGTCCCAAAAAATTCCAATCAATCACATAATATTCTAAGCAACTCCAAGAAATTCCAAACAATTCCATAAAATTCTAAATAATTCCAAAAATTCTAAATAATTCTAAAAAATTCTTAAAAATTCCAAAAAATTCCAAAAAAAAATTAAAATTTCCAATCAAATCTTAAAAATTCCAAACAATTCTTAAAAATTCCTACAAATTCCAAAAAATTCCAAGAAATTCCCAATAATTCCCAATAATTCCAAAAATTCTAAACAATTCCAAAAAAAATACCAAAAACTTCCTAAAAATTCTAAACAATTACAAAAATTCTGAATAATTCCACTGACAAAAAACATGTTTCAAGAAATAGCAATTCCAAATAATTCTTAAAAATTCCAAACAATTCCAAATAATTCCTAAAATTTCCCAAACAATTCCTAAAAATTCCTGATAATTCCAAAAAATTCTAATGGTCTGTCCCAAAAATTCCAATAGTGGTCGGTTAAAAATTAGCAATGATTTTTCATTTGTCATTTGTTCCAATTATTGATATGTAAATCGATTTCAGAAAAAATCGTTCTCACATTTTTCGTATGACAATATAGCAGCGGTCGCTGAATGCCAGATCGTTATTGTTACGTAACAATTTATCTGACAAAAATATGCAGTTCATTTAGCGGTATATCGAAATTATGTTAGTATGATTAAAATGTACAGAATTTACTCAACACTTCTGTGGAGAAATTCTTATGTAATTTTCACCAAACTCTGTTCAATATTTTTTTTTCCGGTTGATCCATTCGGTACAGTACATGTTTAAGCTAATAATAACACGCATGTGTACAACACACATATATTATACATTTTTCTTATTCTAATTTAAAAAAAATAATTAATTAAGCGATTAGTCTACTCGTAACCTTACGACTAAGACAAGAACGTTTTTGTTGAAAAAATTAAAAATATATTTTTCAAATTTTCAATTTTTTTTCCTTTTGCCCAAAAAATTTTTAAAAGAAAAGAAAAATGCGAAAAAGAAATTTTAAAACTAATATTTTTTTAATTGTCTTATTATTAATATTGATCGGTTTTATTTATTTTAATTATTTATTAGAACAAGTAAGTGTGTACACATTTGTTAATTTTTTTTGTTAACTACCAAAAATGCTTATATTTGTTTCAAAATTATGCTTATATTTACATTCTGAATATGGAATAAATATAGATGTTTCAATTTGTGGTTTATATTCATAGTCATTTCATTGACAGCAATATTATAATCATAATAATCTAAGGAATTAATTACTTTTGGTTATTCATTCAATTTTCTATTTTGATAAGTATTCACATTTCAATAGTATTTAAATCAGGGATGGATGTCGACACGTCCCCTATTATTGTCCACATTTTCGCGTTGCATCAACAATATTTCAACAATTAATTTGCATATGTCGATCATCTGTTGTGCGCGTAATCATCCAAATCCGTCTTTTTCATTATCTGAATGATAATACGAACTTGACACTTTTATCCAAGCTATTACAAACAACACTTACATAGAATATGTAAAAATTTATAGTGTCAGCCAACAGCAATCAATACAAATATAAAATTAATTAAAATTATTATTCATGGATCATTAAATAATCTCTAATTTTTATTAATGAATCATTTGCGATCAATTTAAAAAAAAATTATAAATTAAAATCACATTATTTTTTGGTGAATAAATTTTAATTCTTCAATGAACAATAAAAATATATGCTAAAATTTGAAACTATTATAAACTAAAAATTAAATTATTAAATTAATTAATACGCTCATTTTTAGACGTTTTTCTAACCAACTTTTCTTCTTCTTTTTTTTTATCAATTTTTGAATTATTTACATTTTTGGAATTGGACATTTTAAGATTCTAACGTATCAACAGTTGGCCTCAATAATTGCAATTACATATGGAATTGTCGACAAGCACATTTTTTTTGTTTTTTTTTTTTTTATCGATTTGCACTAAACGAAAATTATTATTTAATATTTATAAATTTTTGTTACATTATTACATTGTTTTTATTTTTATGCACTACATGTGAAACATGAAAGTGCATACCTACTAGATTTGTTTTTTTTTTTTGTTTGTCCCCCCCTTTATCTCGGGAACTAGTGAACGGATGGAGATAAAACGTATACTATGTTGTAGAGCAACTGAATGTGATCTCAACTAAAACAATATCAAAGGTCATGGCGGAAGGTCAAAGGTCATGGACAAAGGTTAAAGGTCAAATGTCCTTTTTCTCAGAAACTAATGTACCAAATGGGAATAAAACTTGTATTATGTTTTAGAGTGTCTGAAACTGATCTTGACCACAAAATGTCAAAGGTCAAATTTTTTATTTTATTTTCTCAGGAATTAATGGGTGGATAAGAATAATAATGATACTATTTTGTAGAATGACTGAAACTGTTCTTGATCCCAAAAGGTCAAAGGTCATTTTTTTGTTTTTCTCAGAAATTAATGGGTGGTATCGGTATCGAAACAGCATTTTGCTCAACTGCTAGCTATACCCATAATAGGAATGTTATTTATTTTTTATTATTTTATTTTGGTATCGGAAACAGGGTTCTTTTGATTTAAATTTATGTTATTGTTATCATTATTATATGTTTGTCAGCATCAGCACAGCTTGTGTAAATTAACTATAGAACTATATATAATTTGTTTTCATTCTCTTTAATAGATGTACTCGTATCAGGCTATTGAAGAATCATCACAGATATTAAATAATAGAAAAGAGAAAGATAAAAACATATCTAATTACTCACCATTCGAGCCAATTGATTTAGTTTACACATGGGTGAATGGAAGTGATCCAAAATTTATTGATGCAGCTCATCAGTACGGTTCGAATTATGAAAGTTCCCGGTATAATGATAAAAATGAATTAAAATACTCACTAAGATCAATTGAGAAATATGCACCATGGATTCGACACATTTACATTGTAACGAATGGTCAAATACCGTATTGGTTAAATTTGAAAAATCCGCGAATATCGATTGTTGCACATAGTGATATTTGTCCATCCGAAATTATTCATACGATTTTACCAACATTTTCCAGTCCGACCATTGAAACATTCTTGCATCGAATACCAAATTTATCAAAACGATTCATTTATTTGAATGACGACATATTCCTGGGTGAACCATTATATCTGGAACATTTGTATACTGAAAGTGATGGTGTCCGGGTGTGGGCTCAAGGATATATACCTGATATTAATTGTAAGTGAAATGAAACAATAATACATTTTTTAAATGGAATTGATAAAAATAATTGCGCCATTACAGGACATTGAATCTCTACGGGGACAGTAAATATCCCGTATTGGAGCTTATGTTCAAAGTTCCGCTACGAGATAATACGTGACCTGTAGTATGGAGCCTACGCTCTATGTTCCATTTATGGCATATATCAAACCTAATAATTTAATTTAATAATTACATAATGTTATAATATAACAGGATTTGTACTTTTACCAGGCGCCTCCACTTAATAGTGCAAAAATATCATAAAGGAGTATAATTTAAGTAAAATTTTCTTCTGTGACCCTCATGGAAAATAAAATTCCATGAGGGTCGTAGAAGAAAATTTCTCTGAAATGATACTCCTTCGTGATATTCTTGCACTATTAGGTGGAGGCGCCTGGTAAAAGTACAAATCCTGTATAAATAATGTATTACTGTATTATATCGTAATTAGCCGAATTCAATCTGCTACTAAAGAATAACAAATTTATGCAAAGTGTACAATATACAAATGCAATATTGAATAAAAGATTCGGATTGCAAAAGCGAGGATTTATTGCTCATGTTGGCCATTTAATGGATAAAGAAGTCATAGAAGAAATGATGAAAGTTTTTTCATCAGAAATTGAACAAACGCGCTCACATCGTTTTCGTGAACCTACTGACGTTCAGTTTGAATTTGCTTACTATCATTTTTTAATGGCGGAAACTCAAAATCGAACTGATTTGGAATTGTTTGATTTATTTGACGTAGATAAGTCGGGGTTCGTAAACTACATACTAGAATATTATCCATTCAGTATGTAATGTTATTTATTAATTCTTTATTTTCTATAATAGCACATGGTCTCGGCGTGAGATATCTTTACTTCTTACTCGGATATTTCCAGTACCATTAGATATAAATTCAACGAAATATATGCAGAAGGTTATGTCAGATTGTTTAAGAAATATAACGGATCAAGATTTTAAATTTGAATATTCGATCAGCAGTATTGTAAGTTTCTTAAGATCAAAGGCTAATTCTTAGATTAACAGATACAAATACGACAATTAATTTGATTAATTCTTTGTTTTTTTTTTTTTGTAGTCAGTGGAAATCAACCGTGCAGTAATCCTAAAATGTTTAGCATTAATGAATAAATTACGTGAAAACTTTAGAAAAATACCAAAGTTTAAATACGAAATTCAATCAAATATTCCTGCTAAATATCAATTATATAATTTAATGTCCAATTTATCGTATTCCACCAATTTTTTGCAAGGACTTATGCAAAAACCACCGCTATTTTGCTGCATCAATGACGAATTAAATAGTGATACGAATTTAAAAATGTCTAACATTGAAAAAGTAAATCAAGATATTTTAAATGAATTACAGGATTTTTATTTATCACTATTTCCATTAAAAAGTGAATATGAATTATTTGATATGGAACAAAATAAATTTCAGTATATTTATGAATATCGTGAATGGTTAGCAGCAATTCAACGAAAAAGAAATTTCCGATCGAAATTAATTATAGTGTCATTAGGTTTAATGTTTAATGTAACGTTTTTATTGATATTATATGTCCTATATTATTCAATGATAAAAATAAATATGATTCGATAACATAGAGAAACAATATTAGTAACATTTATTTTCTATTTTAAGTTATAAATTACAGCAATAACAATTTCTTTTTTTGGCGAATCAGAGCTGTGTCTTCCAACGTTTCTAGGCTCTACCGATAGCTCAAAGATCTATCTACAAGTTAGTGTTAACATTTAAGTCGTAAAAAATCATGGAAATACTACCAAGCAATCTGAACCGATTTGAACAGGCACATGGCGGTACATTCTCTGACCCGCAATCTTCCAGTAGGGTGGTCCAAAATTTTTTGAAACCGTTTCTGAAACGGTTTCAAAAGGGTTTCGAAACGGTTTCTAAAAATTTTGGACCACCCTAATGTTCAGCAATTCAAAAGCGTTGCATTCTGGATAATCCCCTTCTGTCTGAATTTTAGGACACAGATCGTTAGAACCGGAAAATTAAGAAAGAAAAAAAATGGAGCGTGGTATAACACTCTTCAGTTTTAGTTTTTATTTAAGTGGTAAAATTTATAAACTATAGATTTTTTAAGTATGCCTGACATCTAGCGATCGCATACATTTTATGTCCCCTGAGATTAGAAAAATTCGACTAAATTTCAACAAATTACGCTAGAAAGGTAATTAATTTTTATGCAAGTACTATGAAAAAAAAAAGTCAATTTAACTTAGATAAACTGAAATAATTCAAATACATAATTCAGAAAAATAAACTGGAAGAATATAAGTACAAGTACAAGCATAGATGCAAACGCTATTGATTTCAGGGCTGGGTAAATTTGAAAAATTAAGAGAGGGAAATTTTTTTTCCCATCGACGATTGCAAAATTGCCTAAAAGTAAAGTTGAGAGCAAGAAAACTGGTCTTCAGTCTTCAAATACCGGGGATGCAAATCGTATGTGAAAAAAGTGAAAAAAGAAAAGAAAATTACGCTATATGCAAATCATATTTTGGAAATCAAGGTAGGCTAATTTTGAAATCGAAGTAGGGTATAATTTTTTCAAACTTAAAAAAGGTACTATTTTGTTCAAAATCGAGGTAGGGTAATTCGCTGAAACTTAAAAAACATACTAATTTCTGTTCATAAACTTAAAAAAGATACTATTTTCGGCAAAATCAACATAAGGTAATTTTTTTTTCAAATCTCAGGGGGGATTAACACTCCCCCTCCCCCCGTGTGCACATATGAGTACAAGTACAAAGAATATATATTGATAGAATTTTTAAAATACGCGCAGAGTACACATTTTGTTTGAGCTTTTGGAAAGGCCCGGTCGTAAATTACGTTTCACTTCTATGAGGTCAGGCACTATACCAAATCCTCTATAGTTTTTATAAAATTTAAGCCGGCTGTTTTAAAACATTTTAAAAGCAGCATACAGATCTTCCAACTACATTATAATAAATTAATTAGACGGAAGCGTTTATGAATATGTAGTGATAACATTTCAAAACTCATTTATAACCAATATATGCATTTCTGCAAAGGGTTTTAAGAGTGAGCCTACCTTGAAGCATCGCCCTAAGCGACGCGGAACGTATATGGAGAAAAGGCTAGAAGCGTTTTGATCATCGCGCCAAGAATTTCGGGACAGGTCACAATAAGGAAATGTAATGGTCATTGCTAAGTAATATAAAATTAAATAAATTATGACGTCAGTCAGTCTTATTGTAAAAATCACCTCTTTCAATATTTAATATAATGTCAAGTTGTTTTTATTAAATAGACGTAATGAAAAAGAATTCCATTTCATTTAGTATAAAAAAACACAAAAATATTTTTTGTTTTTTTTTTAAATCTGTCCATTAAATGTTTTCAAAACACTTACGTAACGGAATTTATATAAAATCACTTGGTATAACAATGATCCAAATGTAAACGTAGGTATTTATTATTATGGTTACAAATACATAGCTCAAATCAATCAATTATATATTATTTTTAAAAAAAATGTCTGTGTATTCCGATAAAATATTTGTGGCATGTGTTCCAATCCAAATCTATATTGACCATGAATGAAAGACGCAAAACGATGAAATCTGTTAATTCTTATGAATGATCAAATAATTTTTTTTATAATAAAACTCAAATATTAATTGTAAATATTGAGCTGGAAAAAAATAAAAATAATTAAATTATAGATGTACTTGTACTCGTATTTATTATATAGTAATGAGTAATAAGTATTAATAGTTTATATCATTTTAAGAATTTTAATTCGTATACTTTATATATTTTATTTAACTTTAAATAAAATTATGTGTTACTAAATATTTTAAACATTTTTTTCAGCTTTTGAGCAATGATTAAAATTGATATTTAATTGTTGAATATGTAAAACTTTTAATAATTTTCAATCTTAGATCAGATCACATTTTCAAAGTCCGATATTTTTCTGAGAAAAATCATGAAAAATAAACCAATCAATGTTTTAAAGATATTTTTAAATTTTTTATTGACTAATAATTAATATTGTCTTACACGTTGTCCGTATAATTTAAAGAGATTTTTTTAATTTTTGATAGTAAAAATATATCGGATCTCGAAAGAATGCAAGCTGCCAAGCCAAATGGATTGGTACACGAATTCATTTTTTGTTGGGAATATTTGGTCACTGACTAGAGGCGCCGACTACATGGGTGCAGCGACGCGAGCGCACCCGATAGATTTTCAAATAAATAAATAAATATTGTAGCAGAGTTGTAAAAAATAAATTGAAAAATGTTATTAATTATATTGCGATCATACCAGAGAGGTGTGCATGGTATTCCTAAAAACCTATTTTTTATTTTAGTATGAAAATATATGTATGAATTAATATAATGAGAATTAAAATTAAAATTGTTTATAAAGAAAAACCTAATTGTTTTCTAAAGATTGCAATCAAGTAGGCGATACACAAGTATATAATTAGATTTGTTGCGATTTCAGATTGTTTTCTGAGATGTGATTTGATATTGAACTATTAAACATAATTTTGAGACAATTTATAAGAAGAAATCTACTTTTTTGTATACATTAATCAAGTAGATGGTATAAGTATATATATTATATAATTAAATTTTGTTTGATTTCAGAATTTGAATTAATTTTGTAATGAACTCAATTTTTGAATTAAGTAATCCGTTTTAGAAAACGAAATCAAAACTATGATAATTAAATTAAGTATGAAATTATGAAGCTCACGTACAATATGATTCACAAATGCAGCATTGTGGACTTCAGTTGTAAAATCTTTGCATCTTTGGAAGTATTACTTAAGATAATTAAGATTTGATGAAATGAAATATTGGTTTGAAAGTGAATCAGATTTGAGGCAGATGTGCCTTCATGTAGAGGATTTAATATCAGTTTGGTTTCGAATTTGTTTGATTGAAGTGATACCATAATTAACTGTTTTATATTGTTTGATGAAGAAGCAATACAAATGCATTGAGGTATTTTATATGATTTCAATATACGTGCGAACGGGGGGAGGGGGTGTTACCCTTTGTCGATTTTGCCGAAAGCAGTATCTTTTTTCACTTTTCCAAAGTACGATTTGCATATAGCGCGGTTTTCAAGACTGAAGACCGTTTTTTTTGCTCTCGCGATAAAAAAAAGTTTGATGACGTTTTTGTTTTTTTTTGCACCCAATGGTTTGATGGACACTCGGCGCCTCTGTACACTGACCTACCAATAGACGCATAATCTTGAACTTTTGAAAATATACATGTTTTTGTTGCTATAGTTATCCTTAAGGTGGTTACGGATATACAAATGGTGATGGTTTCGAATACATGAAATCCACATTTTTTTTTTTTTTTACAGTAGTGGCTAATTTTAAGGCATGACCTAGTGTTGCTACTTGACTATACTTCTATAAGTATTGGCATTTTTGATCAAAATCGGATATATTTGATCTATCAAAAATTAGAAATACTTTTTATAATACGTTGGTTTAAAGTTTTATATATTCAATAACTTAAAGACAAGATCAATGTTGTTATTCGATGTTTTCCAATAGTATCTCATTTTCTTTAAAGTTTGTAATCGGAAGATCATTGGTCATTTACAAATAATACATACATATTACATAGCTTAGTTTTAAATATGATCACTATATATCCACTATAAGTCAATAAATGTGAATTAACTATATGTAAATATTTTGCTGTACAATGTACAAGTAAGTACATATTAATAAATAATTCCACAGAGTATAGATAAAGGCGTTTATTTATCCCATACATATCCCGTACAACCATGCGATATAGGTTTTTTAAATCGATAAAGATCGATATAGTATTAGTATAGAAATTCGATAAAGGT
>JAABKK020057361.1:0-10838 GCA_011634745.2 Catotricha subobsoleta
GTCACGAGGAAGAGCGTGCACGTGATTTATTCTATGCATTGTGGATTCCCGATTTGTTCATGAAACGAGTTGAAGCTAATGAAGATTGGAGTTTAATGTGTCCAGATGATTCACCTGGTTTGTTTGATTGCTGGGGCGATCAATTTGAAGGAATTATATACACGTTATGAAACAGAAGGTCAAGTAATTCGAAAAGTAAAAGCCAGAGACTTGTGATTCCAAATTGTTCAGTCACAAGTGGAAACTGGAACGCCCTACATGTTGTACAAAGATGCGTGCAATCGTAAAATTAATCAACAGAATCTTGGAACCATTCGTTGCAGTAATTTATGTACAGAAATCGTTGAATACACTTCAAAGGATGAAGTAGCTGTTTGTAATTTAGCATCTATTGCTGTGAATATGTTTGTCAAACCAAATCGTACATACGATTTTGACAGATTGAAAGAAATTACTAAAACTGTTACACGCAATTTGAATAAAGTAATTGACGTTAGTTTTTATCCTGTACCAGAAGCAGAAACTTCAAATAAATGGCATCGCCCAATCGGAATCGGTATTCAAGGACTGGCAGATGCATTTATTTTAAAGCGTTACCCGTATGAAAGTCCGGAGGCAGCAAAATTAAATCAACAAATTTTTGAAACTTTGTACTATGATTCCCTGGAAGCCTGGATGTAAGGCCATCCGAGATGCTAAAAGTATATTTGAGGGCTTCTGATCCCCATATGATGTTTATGTGATTTGCTTTTTCGCCCCATTATGATGAAAAATTTCACCCAATCGTTTCAGTTTCTTTGGGATGTATATTTTATTTTTGGAGGCCGATATTTCCCCTATACATTATATGGGGATCAGACGCCTTCAAATATACTTTTAGCTTCTCGGATGGCCTCACATCCGAAAATATTTTTTCGAAATTTCGGATGTCCGACTGATCTCTGATGCCAACCGCTTCAACCGCTCAAATCTTAGGAAATAATGAATCTTTTGAACCATACACATCAAACATTTACAATAGACGTGTACTGTCTGGTGAATTTCAGGTAGTAAATCATCATTTAATTAATGATCTAACTGAACTCGATTTATGGGATGATGATATGAAAACTGAGATAATTGCCGATTATGGTTCAATTCAGTTAATCACACGCATCCCAAAAGAGATTCGTGATTTGTACAAAACAGTTTGGGAAATTTCGGTTAAAACAACTATAAATATGGCAGCCGATCGAGGTGCTTTTATCGATCAAAGTCAATCGTTTAATATTCATGTAGCTGAACCTACTTACGCTAAAATGTCTTCAATTCATTTTTATGGTTGGAAAATGGGCTTGAAAATCGGAATGTATTACTTACGCACACATCCAGCTGCTAACCCTATTCAGTTCACTGTTGACAAGAAACGTTTAGCCGCTAATGGAAGTGCAACAGATACTTCTGTAGTTGCAACTTGCAACATCAACTCCAAACCAATCAAAAAATAATGAAACTACAGAAACGTTAAATAATGGTGATCGCGAATTCGATATCAGTAATGAAAATGTTGAAATTGAACGTAAAATGGCTGCCATGGTCTGTTCATTGGAAAATAAAGATGATTGTTTAATGTGTGGGTCCTAGATTTCCAATTTCAGTCAGAAATATTATATTTTTATTAATTTTATGTTATAAGTTAAGTGTTTGCAATTAAATAAAAACTATAATTACGTTGAAAATAGTAACATCACCAAATAATTTAAAAAATAGTAAAATTTAAGCATATTTTAAGAATATGTAAGTACTATTTATATGTTTTTTGAATGAATTTTCAGTTTCAACCAAATATTAAATGTATTCTTTTGCATCAAACTCATTTTCAGGGTATACTTTTCTCAGGACTGAGTAAACGGATTTTGATGATTGAAGTACCGTTAGACTCAGAATTTATTCGACATCAAAATATATAGGTTTTGGAGTTGGGCTTTTTTGGACCGTTAGGTCGAAAAATCAAAAAAAGAAATTTTTCGACCATTTTCGAAAACTGTTTTTTCGAATTTTCGAACTGAAAACCAAAACTGATCAAAACCAAAACCCATATATTTTGTCACAATTCCTAATCTGCGTCCAACGGTAGATCAATCATCAAAATCCGTCCAGCCAATCCTGAGAAAAAACCAAATCAAAGTAAGCAAAAAAAAAAAAAAATCACTAAACCTATACCTCATTTTTTTCAAAAATGAAGTAAAAGTGATCGTTCCCATAGGTACATACTTATCAATGGCTAAACAGACTATTAATTTATGATACCAGATAAATCTTCTCACATTAGGTTTCTATATATATTTTTCAGCTTGCATCAGATTGCAATCATGCATTCATTTATCTTTAATTCACTAAATCTTCAATACTTTAGTTCAATGTTATAATGAGTGTCTTGAACTCGGATAACGTCTTAGCTATACTTTATTTGAGGTCTTGGAAGAACTTCAAACAAAAACATTAATACAAACCAAAAGAAGACACTATCTGTCTCCATATATAGTAGTTGTATTGAAATTATTGAGTGGCTGCACCAGAATCCTATGCAGTTTGACTCAATTTCTTTTCCAATTTTTTAATAAATTGCTATCTTATATTTTTAAAATACAAAAGACCTGCTGAACTGGATTTCATCACCGCATTAAAAATATTTATATTTATATTTAAAAGTATAAGGTATTCAATAATATTTTTTTTGTTATAAAAAATTATTCAAGATAATTTTGTACAAAAACAAACAATTTTTGTGAATATTTACATTAGAATTTTCATCTTCGCTCTCATTTGATTTATAAAAACTTTAAATTTCCTGGTTGATGAATATAATTTTATGTTTATTTAAAAATCGTTTTATTTTGTATATTTTTATTAAGAATTGTATATTTAAAAAGAAATTAGTAGAAATTTGGAGGTGTGTAATGACAGTAAAGTCGGCATCCTTCTTTCTTTATTTTTTTTCAATTTTGTTTTGTTTTGTTTTCGTAGAATTAATTCAAATAGTTATTTATTTATTTACTGTCTGATTACTTACTATACATTTTGAAGTATCTTATATGATAAATGAACCAAACTAACAAGTACGTTAAAAGTTGTAAAGTTATGTGTAAGCGACTCTTAATGGATTTCAACACATAATAGATTTTGGTATATTGAGGAAGAGAGTGAATTAATTGAAATTTTCATTATTTAAAGTCAAGACTAAATGTAAACATCGCATATTATTAGAAAATGTCTGAAAACAATCGTGTAATCGACTGATCAACTTAACTGTTAACCACAATAGACAGCTCATCTCCAATAGGCAGCTCATCTCATTCAATCAATGACCGAATAATTAATTATTGCAGAATAACATATAATTGAATTGAAAATGAATTGATTATTTTTAGAAGAACGTACATTAAACTAGAATTTTGATAATGTGTTTACTGTTTACCACAACAAACATAATTACATACATATCAAAAAGTGGCCCTCAAATAGAAAAATTGTATTATTAAAATATTGACCGCAAATATGCGTCGATTCCATTTCAAACTCTGACACAACTTTTCTTTACTAAAGCTAGTATTAGGCTTAAGCTTTAGGGCTATAAGTGTAAGTGCACCAACATTTAACAAATTGTAATTCAAAAAATATACTTTTTATCCATTTTAGTGAACAATATTCACGTCCAATTTGTTCATTGTTAGGTGTACTCACACTGACGTGTAATAACCAACTTTAAAAGATATAGATACGTACCTTTGTCTTTGAATACATTCGAATTCCTTTTCAAGAATTTCTTTATGCCAAGCACTTCCTCCCAATAAACAATTTTTGGTTTCAAATTCATTTCAAAATAGTGAAATGGTTTTAAATTTCGATTATTTCACGATACATAAAACAAATAATCGAGAGCATTCCTATATATTATTTTTCAGTTACGAATTTCCATCAATCAATCTCTTTCTCCCATAGGCACTCTAAAATTTTATGGAACGATTTTGATAATCTGTCTGCTGAAATCTTTCATAATTTAATTTCCATCTGAGAAGCATGTATTTTGCTTTAGCAACACAGGATAACGCTATAAATAATGCGACTTTTTTTTTTCCTATAGATTAAAATCAAGTCGTAAAATGAAAAATGAAAATAGAGAATAGCAACAAGGCATTTTGTAAATACACTTAATCTTCTCGTTTCTTCTTCATTTCAACAACAAAACAAAATAACGAATCATTTTATTTTCCAAACATAAAATTGCATATATTTATTCAACATTTATCAACGTTACAAAAAACATGTATCGATATTGGGATGTCAGTGATGGATGGTATGCATATTGAACATATTCAATGATCAATAAGACAAAAATCGTGCAACATCTAGATTCATAGATATTTTGTGTAACTTGTGATGATGGTGCAGCTGCAGCTGACTGATAGAACTTTTTAATCAACTGAATACTTCTTATGAAAGTAATTTGTGTTTTTTTGCAGTTTTAAAATCGATTAAATATTTATAAACAGAGGGATGTTCTTATGAAGTAGTGCAGATATTTGAAGGGAGAGATTAAAAATTTTCATTGCTACAGAACTAAATTTCATTTTTTTAAGAACATTGTTTTCATGAAAAGTATTCAAGTTGATTATAACTACATTCTGAAATGGATTGGGTCATCCAACACACTAACAACGAATTATCTTCTATAAACTTTCTGATCCAAATTCAAACCATTCGCGGATCCAGATGGGGGCGACGGGGGCGATCGCCAACCTTCCTCTCCCCGAAATTAAATTCGATTTTTATACAGCGCGATTTTTTTCTCGGTAGGCAGGTTAGTGCAATTGAGATTGATGCCCGCTATCATATTTGCGCTGCCAGCTCTCAAATTTCAATTTCGTATACAAATATATGAATATAGTACACACACCGAAACTAAAACGAATTAGAACGCTTGAAATGTTTTATATCAAAGGGTATTACACTGAGATTATTCCTTACCAACAAGTCTAATAAGAGATGAGACTAAAAATATCGGTATGTGACAATGTCACCATTTCATTCAAAACTTACAGATTTCATTTTTTCACAATTTTCAATACCGTCTGTGTTTATTGAACATACTCAAAAGTTTGATAGCACACCAAAAGTATTTCAACAACTATATAAATGCATAAGCGAAAAGTTATCAAAACGTATTGAGAAAAGAAAAACGAAATTCTTGCATAAACTTTGTCCGTGTCTGACAAAGTTAAATTATATATCGATGATCAAAACGCGTATGCTAAAATACCCAGTACTTGAAAAAAACACACATTCTATTTCTTTCAATACAAGGAATTAAAATGACTCAAATAGACTGCAATAAAATTTCAAAAATAATTTCCTAAAAGTTGAAAAGTCAAGATTAAGAAGTTTACCCGATCAAAGTAATTTCCGCATTGTTATTTAATTGGAAAGATGAAAATTTACAAAAATGAATCCATTCCAACAAATTTGATACCGAAATAAATAAACAGCGTATATTAGACAAACATTAATTCCCCCATATGTAAAACAAAACCATACACTTTTGTATTTTGTTATGGCTTAACGTAACATTTTATGTAAGAATATTTATCCATAAAATAAGATTTGGAATTAGTTACTTATATTGAATTTTATCAATTGCGAATGAAATGAAAACAGTTTTATTCAAAAAACATTCAAATAGCACATCATTTAAATCTATTGTATAATAATTTACATTAATTTATATCGTTAATTACCTTTACTTATTTTAATGAAGTCAATTAATGTATTTGCAAGGAAACAATATGTATATTCTTTCTATAGAAGATGTTTGGTGTGAGAAATTGTTTTCATATGCTTTAGTTTATGTTTAGCGCAATGTATAAATTGAATAATTTGATATGGTTTTCAAAAAAACTGTAATTAATTACAGCGTATATATTTTTTATTTTAACTTTTGCTATTGCTGACATCAAAAATATTTATTGTTTCAAGTAATGTGTATTGCTCAGATCGAGGGGTAGGACACAGGCCAAATTGTGGCCCCGATTCCAATCTCTTTGGAATCTTTTAAATGAATACCATAAGGTTCCAAATGATTCCAAGAGTTGTGGCCTCTGAATCCATCGCTTTTGTGACAATTTTTGGAAACATTCCTAATGATTCCAAGATTCTAGCCAAAAATTTCAAATGATTCCAAGACCTGTAGCTCCTGATTCCAACTAGTGTCCTACCCCTCGGCTCAGATAGATGTCATAATAAAATAAGATATATTAGAACCAGAATGGTGGAAAATTGATCGCCGCACAGTGTGCTCCAGACAAAAATGTACGGAAGTAGATCCCCAAGAAAGGCCAATAACGAAATGGTCTGATAACATCGAAGATGATGCAAAGAAACTGGGTATACGAAACTGGAAAGTCAGGGCTCCGCACCCGACAGCATGGCACCGAGTTGTGGAGGTGGCCAAAACCCACCTAGGGTTGTAGAATCACAGATGAATGATATTAGAATTGTAACATTTTAGTTCAGTATAGCCATTTAGTTAATTATTTTTTTACAAATTATATACACTAAACAAATATTTTATTGTATAAGTAGAAATAGAATTTATAAAGGTGATTTGTTTTGTACGTGTATACAATTATAGGGTAAAACGAAAACCGAGTTTTGGCCTGAGCAAACTTTAACCATGAAATTAGTTGGTCAATTGAGAAATAAAAAAAAACTGAGATATTATGAAATCATGAAACTCTTCTCTATAAGCCCCTTAATACATTACTAAACCGTAGGTTGTGTCATCTTGGCTATTTAAAATGGCTTCAAAGTAAAATTTTATCAAAAAAAAGAAAAAAACACTGATTTTGGGCATTTTTGGGACCCTGGGACCAAATTCTAACTTGTTCTTTTGGAACCATCCATAAATGATGTCCACGTTAATGGGGAGAAGGTGACTAATCGCGAAACGGACAAAAATGGACAAGGGGTGGGGGACGTCCATGAACTTTCGTGTTTTAAATACAAAATTTCATAAATTTATAAAAAAAAATAGCATTATGGACATCCACCACGGAGGGGGGGTCTGTAAAATTGGAGGTAGGGGGGGTCAAAAAATTACTGAAAATCCTGGACGTCATTTATAGACGGCCTCTTTGGACAAAAGTGAGTGAACATTTGAAATTAGGCGCCCTTATCCCGAAAAATAAAAAAACAAGATCCGGTTCTAAAACCGAAAAAAGTGAGGTTCTTGGGGTTCGGTTCGGTTTAACTCGATTCGGTTCGCCTCCCTCGTATGCGGTATTGTGACTGATTGCTGCTAGTAAATTATAAATTGAAGGGTTGCATATAGTCAATAACAACATTACTAACTTACATTCGATTTTGAGTGCAATGAGCCATTTTTTTTTTTAAAGAAGGAGACTACACTAAATTAAGAAATATATGAAATATAAAAATAATAATAATAATAACAATAAAATAGCTTCAAAATGATATAAAAAGAAGATTATACAGTATATACACTAAAACGTATGAAATATATATCATATTTGAATTATACAAATAATCGTCCCCATAACCGTTATACCTAAACACACAATTCAAATATCAATGAACTGTATATATTCAATAATAAAAACCAAATAAATCAATCACACCATACATTATATATTTTTATTAGAAATTATCTATTTGAGTGCATTGACTTTCAATTCCGTCATATCCGTGTTTATCCAGTTCTCTCTATCTCTATTTATAGAAAAGTGTAGCTGCAGGGGTCGTAAAACAATTATAGTTCAGTTATAAAATATTACAAAAAGAAATCAGTTTATAGAAACTACAAAGCGCAATGTGAATCATATGAATTGAACATCAGATTCAACAGATGTATAGAGAAATAGTTTTTGTTTGTTTTTATATTTGTTTTTTTTTTTGATCTCTGTTAGTGAAAATTGAAATTCAAAATTTAATTGAAAACTGGTGGTTTTAGTCTATTTTGAATTAAAAAAAATTCAATTAATTTTTTGGGCACAATCACAACCGAATTTTTAGAATAGTTTTTCTCTCACTGGTGCGTAGTTTTTGAAAATACCTAGCATTTCAAATTTATAAATCAATATTAAAAAAAAAAACAAATATGTGGCCACATATAAAATTACTTGCTCGCTTATATATATATCTTCATATATGATGATTCCGTGAGATGAATCCAAATTATCAAATATAAGTTTTTTTTTGTTGTTTTGTATTTCACCTTGTCGATCTCACCCTTCTTCTTTCAGATATTACATATTATTTTTATTATAACTTGCAACTCGCACGCACACCACAAAAAAAACAAAAAAAAATTGTATAAACTTATTTATAAAGCAAATATTATCAATGGCCATTTATAATAAATATTACTATAGCAATTCGAATATGTGAGGTGATCTGCTTGGTTGCCTGCAGACTTACTAGGTACGTTTTTTTTTTTTTTTATTATTAGTTTTTGGTTTTTGTATGGTATTTTTTTTGGGCAAAGGGAGAAGTTTAAATCTATTGTCATTCATTTTTCCCCCCTTTATCATAACAAACACGTATACATTTAATGGGTATATATCTACCGGGACCGTTGCCATCGTATATATTGCATTATTAGTTTATAGTAGATTTGTCAGTAATACCTGTTCCGGGTATTGTATTATTATACCTATACAATACATATATATTTAAACCATTTGTTTCTTGTTATAAGCGAATATGGATGATAGTGAATATTTTCTCGTAGATAGTTGACTATTGTTTGATATGGCTATCGGATTTAGTTTTCATTGAACAAGGAAAATTATAGAGATAAGTTCCATCTCAAATCGTATACAATTTCGAGTATATTAAGAAGCCAGTCAGTTTTATATTTAAAACGAATCATTGCTTCAAAAGGCAAGATAGTGTGGATGTGATTAAACAATGAATAAGTCTTGTGCCTGAAACTTGCATCCGCATGACAATATATGATTTACAAATATGATAATTTTATTGTTCAAAATATACTAAGACTATCTATCTATCTATATTGAAAATATAATTGAAGATCTACTCTACCAGATGTGTATGTTCTTGTAAAACAGTGTATTACGAACGTATTTATCGGATATTCGGTCACATACAGTTTTATAACAAACCCGTACATTATAACGTTTCGATATGTGATCCACACTTCAAATGGTGCCATGAATTATCCCCCACCGCATTAACCCCAACTTTTGTAAACCTTTATTGTAATAACTTCTAAACGGAGGGTCCTTTGATACGCATCCAATGGTACCCTATTTGTCCCCCTCCCAGACCTCCACAATATTTTTTAGTGTGATTTTTTATAGAAGTGGAAAGTCACACTAGAGGTAGGTCAGAGGGAGCCCTAGCGGGGGAATTGGGGTACCATTGGATGCGTCTCCAAAAATAAGTTGGGGTCAGTCAAGGATAACTTTTCTGTAGGACTCTCCGTTTAGAAGTTATTACAATAGTGGGGGTTAATGCGGTGAGGGATAATTCCGGACACCACTTCAAATATGTGTTAAAAATGTAATAAAAGAATTGATTAAAATGAAACCACAAAGAAACTTGTGAACACATTTTACAAATGGCTTGCTTCCTGTTTTAGTCAAAGTTTATCCGAATTAATGCTTCTCAAAATATCAATTTATCCGAGTGCTTCGGTTTACAAGAGTTGATGCTTATTACCCTAACAGACAAGTTCTCTTAAATATGTTATGAAATTAAGTATAAGTAAAAAAAACAACATAAGCGACTTAATTGGGAGCAAGCTAAACAATATCAAACAAACCGCACATCTCATCTCATCTATAGGGAGACTATTTCATTAAAAATACAACAACACTGATTTGATTAAATATTACTTTTATAATGTTTTAAGATTTTATCAATCAAACAAAAATAAAAAAAAAGAAAAGATTTTTCTCGTTCTATTTGAAAATATTATCAATAAATGTCTCAAATACGTAAACCATTTTTCTTTATTTTCTTTTTAATATAATGGTAGAGTGGCAGAAGGGAAACATAATAATAAGGTATAAGCAAATAAAAAGGCGCCCCAGCCATGGATTGATTTCTTTTCATTTAATTGTAACGATATAGGGTCGCTATTTTGCCAATTAGTTCATCTTTTTTCCCTTCCCCCCACCCATTACATTTAGGGATTATTTGCCAATTGATTTAGAATTTTAAAATAACTTTGATAAAACTAAATGGAAAAATCGCACCCTATTGTCAATTTCATTCATTTCTTTAAGCACCACCTCCTCCCACCCCATAACGTTGTTTTTCTTTAAAATACTTTTATCTGATAATACAAATAATTTGACTTAATTAAGGAAACGAGAAAACATTTGAATACCTTTTTTTTTTTTTACTTCTTTCATTTCCTTTTGCAATTAAAGGTAAATACGGCGCCACATAGAAAATTGTACCCACACGTTTTTTTTTTTTTCGTTTCGTTTCTGGCCTGTATTCTGTTTTTATATTAAAAACACTTAAATGTAAATACATGACGACAAAAAAAATTCAAAAATTCAAAATAAAAACGAAAACATATAGGGGGACGTTTTTGAATCTGTTTTCTTTTTTTTTGTTCATACACAATTTATGATGTAGAACAAAAAAAAAATGGAATCTAACTATATTTGAATATATATTTTGGCTATTTGACAGAGTTGGCGTTTTTTTGTTTTTTGATGCAAAAAAACCAAAAACATGTTTTTTAGCAAAAAAACGTGTTTTTTTGTGTTTTTTTGATAAATCATGTTTTTTTGCTTTTATGTATT
>JAABKK020057362.1:0-10838 GCA_011634745.2 Catotricha subobsoleta
CAGTCATTTTTTGACTCCCCCCTACCCCTTGTCTGTTTATGTCCAATTTTACAGACCCCCCTCCGTGGTGGACGTCCATAATGCTATTTTTGTTTTTATTAATTTATAAAATTTTGTATTTAAAACAAGAAAATTCATGGACGTTCATAATTAATGTAAACCCCCCACCCCTTGTCCATTTTTGTCCGTTTCGCGTTTTGTTCCCCCCTACCCATTAACGTGGACGTCATTTATGGATGGTCCCAATCAGTTATCTAAAAACAAACAAATAAATTTTTTTCCTCTGTAGATGACAATCGATACCATTTTTCTATGTTTTTGTGAGGATTGTGAACGTAATGATGGCATGACTCGACCATATTACATGTCACGTGGTCTTATGGAATTCGTTCAAAATTCAAAGAAAGCATTAGAGATTCGTGATGTTCGATCTGGTCGTGCATGGTCAACAACAAATGGAACACCGTCCAGACAACAGCCAATTAAAAGTGTGTCTGAAACTACGAAATGAACCAAGTATTTTTTATAATATAAACGAACGAAAAATATAATATCTGTGATTAAAGACCATGACCAAAAAAAAAAAAATTAATCAGAAACTTTCGAAATTATTTCGCACAATTTTTTTGGTGTTCTCCTTTTTAAATTTTTATGCCCTTTGAATTAACATTAAAAGAAAAATTATCTAATAAATAAAAACATTGAATACATATAAATACGAAAATAAAATATATATAATCTTTTTTTTTTTGAAAATTTATTAAATTTTTTAAATTTTTATTATAAGCTATGAATGATTGATGAATGAAACATTAAAAAAAACAAATGTTATTAAAAATCACATATAAATACAAAAATTAATATGAATTAATTAAATATTTTGAAGGATCTGGTAGATGAGATATATAAATTAATAAAACAATAACACCGCATAAACTCATACATTATTTTAAATTCATCGCTTATACTATAAGTAATTATTTCGAATATTATGTAAGTACTATGAGCTTAATTGATGCTCTGCAATTGGCAGAACTTCAAAAAGCGTTTTAAAATGTATATAATATTGAAGAATATTGCCTGCACCACCATTTAATTTATTTTAAGTTATGTTTTTAAATATTAGATTAAATGCTTCAATGAAGCCTAAATTATATATTATAATTTGATGATAAGTGAACGCATTTAAATAAGAAAAATTATTATAATATTGCACAGCTTAAACACATTTAACGAAGAATTGATACGTTTTATTTGGAATCATGATTTCGTTATGTTGTATTGACGAATTTTTTGAATGCGAACTTTAGCGATTTGAGTAAATTCCAAAAAAAAAATGCTTTGCATTGATAGAGTGAAATAGAATATTGAAATTTATAAATATATTTCGACTTTATAGGAACCAATTTGTATTCTTTAGGAAAATATATGGCTCAAAAATGATTACAGCAGCTTTTAGTGTACATCTTATAAAGTATAGGAAATTCATGATACCAAAGAATAAACGCAACACTCTTTTCTACATTCAAATTTACTATTTAAAATTACTTATGTTAATTATGAATTAATATCAGTTCTCAATACAATCCTGAAGGTAGGTCTGTTAATTTTGATCCATTTATTGAATATGCAGCTCGAGTTGTATGACTACCTCCAGAAAACATAATACTACCATTTTCTGGTGTTGGTGATTTATTGCGAAATAAAAATGTTGAACTATTCATTGATGTACCACGAGATGTTAAATAATTTGATTTATTGCCTGTACTAATTTTCATTTGCTGTTGCTTTTCCGATGTAACCACAATATCAATCATTGAATCAATACCACCACTTCCATATGATTCCATTCGTTCAACATTCTTCGTTACACGTCTTGCTTCTAGGGCAGCTGTAATATCTGGTTTTGGATATTTTTGCGGTGTACTCATTTCAGTCATAAAAAAAACTCCATTAAATTTTTGTGGGGCTGACTGCGTTGGCGGCGGTGGTGGTGGACGTTCTGGTTTCTGTGGTCGCACTGTTGTAGTCATAAATGTTGCCATACTTTCATCTTTTTCGCGAGCATCCATAATAACATTTAAAATTTCTCGATTTGTACTTGTTTGATTGATGACATCAGGATTCGTATCGGCATCCGCAATGCTACTATTTCGACATACGCTATCATTATTGTATTTATTATTATCGATTTCCATATCCATATCATCAAAATAAGATGTTCGGCTACCATTATGAATTAACAGCATACCATAATCAGATCCATCAAATTCAGAACCACTAGATAGTAAATGAGCCAGTGATCTTGATTTCTTTGGTGGCTGTGGCAATAAATTTACAGGTACGATTTCTTTTTCAATTTTTTCTGATTTCACATGAATTTCGATCGGTTTCTCTATTTTAACCGATGAAGAAATTTCTCGTTCAGCATCATTAACAATATTTTCAAGTTCTTCAATAACATCTTCAATCGTTGTATTTGTTTCGTCGTCTTTACTACTATAATCAGCGCCAGTATTTACTTTTAATGTGAACTTTTTCGTATTTTTCTGTGGTAGAACTAGTATCGGTTCAGGACTTAAGGATTGTCCAGTTTCTGAACTGCTTATGCCTTCATCTTCATGTTCGGATGAACCATTTTTGCTACTTCGCGGTGGTACTTGACGTGGCAATGCAACTGGCCTTTTTTCAAGACTTTTATATCCTTCATTGTTATGGGCACCTTGAAGTCGAAACACTTCCCGTTGAAGTTCAGCACATCGCTCTTGAAGTCTTCGTTCCATTGATGTAAGAACTGTTTTTTCTTCTTGAAGAATCTATAAAACGACAACTCAGTTTGGGAAACTATAAACTAAATAATATATTTTTACCTGAACTCTTCGTTCTAAGATAACCATTTGACTGCGTATACGATCTGCTTCGCGGCCTTGTAACATCAATTTCTCAATATCTATTTTTATGTCTTCGAAATGTTTAACTTCATTTCTTAATTTTTCAAGCCACGGTGACGTCGATGATATTGTCTAAGTAAATATATTTAAAATTTATTATGTGTGATATTAAAAAAAAAAATGCATTTAATTGTTAATATAAGCTAACAATAATTACCTTGGTCATGCCTAATGGTTCAAATCCAGCTTGAAATAATTCAGCTTGCAAATACAATCGATTTTGTGTATTTTCGGAACTATTCAAAAATGTGTTTATAAATTTCAAACCGTATGCCTGTAATTCACCAGTTCCACCTCCGCTATTTAACATTCCAACAAGAAGTCGGAATCGTACAGGTTCACCACACCGCAAACGTAATGTTGACAGTGCTTCTGAAACAGATGTATGGCCATTTTGTACACTCTTCTGAGAACCGTGTCCAAGAGCTGTTTTATCGCAAGCAGTTGTTAATAACTGTAATGCCAGTATTCTTGATCGAATTCCTTGTCCAGTTGCAGCTGCAGCTAATGGCAATAAACCAACTGGCGAAGTACCCAATCGTGCACCTGCCTCTGGACTTCTTGTACAGCATAAGTTTAAACATTGTCTACATTAAAATGAAAAAAAAAACATGAATTTTAAACGAACTATATTTCAGACGAAATAAATAATAGAAGAAAATTATAGAAATCATACAGGCAAGCTAACTCATCCAGAAGTGCTCTTCGTTGATATGTTTGCGCATTATGTTGACCTGGTGTATTTTGTGTAATACCAGTTTGTTGGCTAAGTTGAATCGATCTTAAAACTTCTAACAGTAGTGATACACCATCAAGTGGAGACGCCACTAGCTCTTGTACAAAACTATTTAAATGTAAAATGAATAAGAAAAAGTTTCATTGCTAGGATATTGTATGCAATTCATTTTATTGATTGAAAAAAAGCTTCATTATTTCCATAATCAAATTTATTTTATCGTTGCCTACAACAATATAAGTTTGTGTCTACGATGTCAATTTAAATCCTAATTTCTTTTTGTTTTATATTGAACTTAGAATATTAAATTGCATACAAATGCTAAATGTAGCTAATTTAATTATTCAAAAAACTTATTTTAATCATTATTAAAATTATTATTTTTATTTAATATGTGAGAAATTCAAATCTTCCTAATACATATATTGAAATTAAGAAATGTAGCACAGATCAAAATTGGATCTAACAAGAATATTTTAAATTTATTCTAAATAGCGTATGTGAATTAAATATATAAATATGCCAATGGGTTAATGAAACTCTCTCCAAATATAACAGAAAAAGAAAACTGAAACCAAAATTCTATGGACGTTGGACACGCACATTTTAATAACCAAAGATCGGTATAATATAGAAAAGTCAGTTACCACTTCAATAATCGAAAAGATAATTTACAAATATAATTAATTTGATATGAATTTAGCTTAGCTTTCGATTCGTTTAATTGATCCATTAATTTTACAACAATATTATATTGATATTTATTTTTCAATAATTTTACAATTTAAATTTCAATTAAATTTGGTTTCAAGTCAAAGCAAATCTGAAATTCATTCATGAATTTAAAAGTTCAAAAATCAGATAATTTATTCATCAAACATTTTTTTTACAAGTAGCAAAAAAAAAAATAAGCTAAATATTCACATCGTGTTATTAAAATAATAAATTACACTCTTAACTGAAATTCATTATTAACTCATACTTAAAACTAATGAAAAAACCAAACACATTAAATGTTATATTTCGTGAATGTCTCAATTAAAAAATATAAATAATAAATCAATATGAATTTGGATTATGATACTTATAGCGGGATTTTAGTTTTAAAAATTCGAAACATATATTCTAAATATTACCTATATATATTATGTATACGATCACCACGATGTTTCATTCAAATATTTTGTACTGAATCAATTTTAACATACCTTGGAAATGAAGCACGTAAGTCGGCACGTAATTTTGTTAATAGATCTGTTATTGAACCAAATTGTTTTAAGGACATTTCACAATCCGAATCAGGTAGCGATGGTATTGGGCTTCTGAAAATTGTTTTAAAAAAACAAAAATTGTTATAAAATAAAATGAATAATAATAATTTTGTGTGAATGATGTGAACGATGATCGATGTGATAAATAGCGCATATATACGAATTTAATTAAATTTAACAAATATTTTTCAATAAATTACTTGTAAGCGGAATGTTTTGATGGTAGCGTTGCTGCACGTATATCTGGAATTTTTTCATCGGATGTGTCATATATTGATTTATTACCGATACCACTACTACCGCCGCTCGTTCGACGACCAAACTTTTTCAATGAAACAATATAATCTTCTGCATTGTAAACTGGTGGCCTTTGGTTTTCCTGTAATTATTTAAACATTTTATAAAATATTAATTTACAAAAATAAAAACCATTGTTAAAATAAAGTGAGTCAAAACAAAAAAGACAGTCTTTTGTCAACTACTCTTGCTTTAAAAAAAAAACAATTCAAATACAAAACCAATTACATATTAAGACGGGATCGATAATTTTTTTTCTGATGGTGTTGAAACTTGAAAGTAGATCTGTTAATAAGTTTTATTATCTACCAGTTGTATGACAAATTATTTATTGTTTAGTGTGCTTAATTCAAATTCAAGGACCTAAAAACTACGTTTTTACTTAAAATTGATTACATTTTTATGCAGTGCATTTTTTTAAATTAAGATTTATATAACAATAGTCACTACGAATTCATCATGAGCTGAAGGTCAAAAGTCGAAATATACAAAGGGCTAACCGAATATTATTAAGCGATAATCTGTTGAATAAATATTACCAATATTTTCCATAATTTAATCAACATGAAATATCAACAATATGAACAAATGTTTATTTTTATCTATCTATTCATGTCGTCACGACATCATCAACATCATTTCCATTTTGCCTAACGTCAATTTAATAATAAACTACTGCGTTTGTATATTTCATCAATTATTTAATGATCTTCAATATTTTGATTGTTACTTTATAAGGTGAAGTTAAACCAAATTAAACACTAATTGGTTTACAATGGAATACATTTAACTATGTGCGTTTTATTCATTTCTGTTGTTCAATTGAATTGAAGTGAAATTGTAACAAAAACAAATTACTTATTATTATTGTATTTTTCTTTTCATTTTTGATTTGTTTTTTTTTTTTTTGTTATTTTGCAAAAGTGCAATCAATAACAATTATATGTTATATTATTCGTTAAACTCGGTTGGATTGTTAAAGGTATAGGATATCAAATATAAAAACTTTCATTTTTTTTTTTTTTTTGGTTTTTAAATATATACACACACTTTAAACTAGTTTTATTGTTGTTTAAAATGTTCTAATTTGTAAACATACTATATTAGCTCAGTTATTATGAAGTCATTATTTTTTTTTATTAATATAAAAATCACGAAATGAAACAATATCGAGATTTTACTGTATGTGTTTTACATTTATTATTATTTTTCTCCGTACAAAGATATATAATTAGTCATATTAGTGTTGGGCATGAATTATTCGGCAATAATCATTTATTATTATTACTATTTTTAGTTTAAAATTTTCTTTTTTCTTATTTTTTTTTTTGGCTAGAAAGAAAGTCTGGCTTCTGTTATATACTAGCCATATTTGATTCTACAAATACTATATTTAAACTAGTTTGATTTCAATTTCAATGTTTCGCATATTTTATATAATGTTTGCTATTGAGTTTTTTAAATATGCTGGATAATATACAGGGTGCCCCAGAATTAGTAGCCCAAACTTCGGGTGTGTATTCCTGGGGTCATTCCAAGCAAAAAAATGTAGGGGAAGGGGCGTCGGAAAATTGACCGTTTTCGAGTTATACCGGTTTGAAGTTTGTAAGTTCGGATGTTTATTATATATATATATGTATTAGGGTGGCCCTTATTTTCAAAATAATTAAACGATTTCTATTTTTTCAAATTTTTCATTTTTTCGCGTGCCGCAGAGCTCTTGAAAATGACGAAAATCGTCTTTTTTCATTTTTTGAACATTTGTTCAACCCTGAATATCGTTGTACAACATTGTTTTATAAGTTGGTGAATTTATTTTAAAGAAAATTTAGTAACCTTTCTTACGGTGTGAAAATAAATCAGTGAAGAAATGACTAGGCCATGAGTCCAAAGATTTTCCTATATAAATTTTCTCCATACAACTAAGGGTCACCTTATAATATATAGTTTAAATTAAGATTATAGAACCATATATTTCAATTAAATCGAATTGCTGTCATTTCCATTTCCTTTGTATTTGAAGCTCGAGAAACAAGGCAAAAATACGAGGTGGACTGCTAAAAAAACTGATTTTAATAAAACTGTAAGATATGAGAAATTGTAATTTGTTCCATGTACTTCTATCATGTTGTTGTTGTTGTTTTTCTTTTTTTAATATACTTGTTAGACTCAAAATTACTGTAAATTGTATATAGTTTATTCTCAATTGGAACCATTACATTACTATCATTTCAAATAATATATACCATAAAGCGTATAACTATCACAGATTAAGTGTATGTTCTTAATTTAAAAAAAAAAAAACAAATTAGTAATTTAAATAATGTTTACTTGTAGTTTAAACTCATTTCTGGCGCCCAAATAAATAAAATGTATGCAAGCAAGTATAGTCACTTTCAAGAAATAAATTGATGATCGTATACATTTAAAAGTTACTTGTTCACGTTTATTACTTGAACTTTAAATCGAAAAAAAAATGAAGAAAAAAGGAAATAAATTTAATTTATCGGTAGAAAGTGAAAATTACTATATATAATCATACAAAGAAATGATAATTGACCAACTGTATATATGTTGAAACGTTAAAATGTACACTACCGGAATTTATTCGAATTTTACAACAACAGAAAAAGAAGCGGCTACAGAAATTCTCTAAACACGTACTTAAAACATTAATGGTTTATAACGACCATCATAAACAAACTATCTGCAAATAAATAAAAAAAATATATATTTTTTTTCGTTTCATTTATTTAATGAATTTTACTTAGTTGGCAAAAAGCTATATTATCTTATTTTCTTTTTCATAAGTTTTATTATTTTTTTTTTGTACGAGGATAACAGAGGCGCTTATAATTTTGTGTGTGATTTGTAAGTAAATAAATGATAGATAGCAAACCGGTAATAAACTTAATTTAATTTAAAGTGTCCTAAATTATACCTATTATTGATAAAAATTATCAATTAAAAATCAATTATCACTATTATTTTTGGCTAGTTTAATGTAAACACGATACTGGAAAAATCCATTTCAAAATTATACGGTTTGTTGTTGAACTTGAACTTTTTCAAGTCGTTAAAATTTCTATATTGAAAATTGGTTATGTAGTTAATTAATGAGCCAAATCAATTTTTGATTGTATAGTCGTTATTTATAAATATTCGTAATTTTATAAATTTTATAAATTTTGTAAAACGTTTATTGAAATTTATGTTTTCTACTCAATTTTATTTTATTATTACTGACAACTTATCTTGTTGTCTGTACTAACATTTTTCGATGCAGTATATTGATATCTCTGTGATTTATTGTTTAATGTGATTTATATGATGGTTTTAGTTAATGATAATGTTAATAAAACAGGTCCATTTCTGATCAGATAAAAATATGTCATACTTTTATTTTTCTTAATAATTCATTTAATAAAAAGCAAAAGAGAAGAGAAATAAAAAGAACGATTACTGCAAGCATCGAGGATGTTGGGGATTGTATGCACAATTTCCTTATTTTACTTTATGGTAAATATAAAAAAATGAAGTTTTTACAACTTGTCTGCTGTTTGTGAATCTGTTTTTTTTTCTTTTATGTAATGATATCAAATCAAGGCGTATAGGTAGGTATATGTATTTATCATTTATACCGTTTTGTCTAGTACATTTTATTACGTCAATCATACCGACAAAGTCTAAATGTTATTCGAAAATGTTGTCAGTGCTGTAATGTATACTTAATATATCTCAATAATATTGTTAAGATTATTTAAAAATAAAACAAGAAAATAAAATGAGTACAAATTATTGGAATTAAATTGGTAATATCGACTTTTACTATACATTTAAATAACTCACTTGCGAATACGATAATGTACGTTTTTGGTAACTTATGTGAAAACTTCAACTATTATTTAATCAAAATATTTTTTTTTATTCCTTTATTAGGCTTATGTTTGTGTCATAATGATAATTAATTACATTAACAAGTACCAGAAAATTGTACATTTTATTTGAGCTCCTAATGAAACTAAATGGAAAATCTGGTAATGTTATTTTCCAATTAATTATAAACAATAATTATGTTGGAACCGTTTTTTCCGCATATTTCTTTACAAATAAAATGTATTGAAGTGAAAAAAAAGTATTCTAGAAATCTTTTGGAAATCTTAATGCTATCCAGAGATCTATATTAGTCGAAATAATTTCAGGCACATTAGAAAATTTTAATATTTTATATGAAAAAGCATTTATAATTCGGAAATATTCTGCGATATTAAAAGTATGATTTTTCTGATACGTCTGAAATTTAAATTAACTAGATTAGAGTGATAAATAAGCCACAGTAATGCGTGTTTAACAGAAGTCAATATTATTGTTATGATGAAATTAAAATTGACTAACTAAAAAATAAACAAAGAATAATATATAATGAATTAAAATAAACGTACCTTTGATTGAGCATTTTGTGGCCAGCCAACTGATATTTCTGTAGACATTTTTGGTGATCCAATTTGTGTGCCGGGCGGTGATTTGCCCGCACTAGGAGCCATTTGATAACCAAAACAATATGATACTTCACTGTGAACAATAAGAAAAACGAAAATATTTAAAAACTTTTTGTTCCAATAAAAATATTTGCAAAGACATAAAATTTAGAAAATACTATTTAATTTATTTCGTGTTTAATTTTAAATTTCGCTTCTTAAGTGTTATGCAAAACTAATTTCGATTGTTGACTTTTCTCTTTTTTTTACTTTTTATTTTATTTTTTTTGTGTACATTTATTACTTGAGCATTTATTTTCTATATGAAGGCATATCATTATTATGGCATCTGGAACCTGTAGTTAATCGATATAATAATAATAAAACCGCAATTTCAAATATATGATCTAAATTTTCATGCTAATATAGATTTATCCATAAAAATATGTACATTGTACAGTTGAAATAAAATAAATCAGTTTTTCGTTCGGTTTTATTTTGTATCAAATCATAATGAAACAAATTTACCATAAAGATGAAGGCGTGACAATTACTGTTCACTGGACAATGATGTGATCATGATGAAAAAAAAATAATATGTATATAAATAAATAAATAAACAAACAAATGTATTTTGTATTTGAATCTTACGACAATCATTTATCAATGAGATGTGTTTACGTAAACAGAAATAAAATTAAACAATTTATGTGTGATTTGTAGTTGTATTTGCGGTTGTTTTTGTTTTAACTGTTAAATATTTAGACCATGAAAATTTGCAATTATCGGTTTTTCATAAGTTCAATGAAATTTTTCATTGTCATGTGAAATGATTTCATTCTAGATAAATGACATAAGGTAGATAAATAATTTGTATTTTGCGTTTTTCTTCTTAAATTTTATCGATAGCTGGGCATTTAATTTCATAATTTAATGATTTATTCCCTATAAATAATAAATGTTTGTTATTTTAATGAAAACATATATTTTTATTTGAACTTCAGATGTATCGATCGCATATATGTATGGATCAGGCCCGTAGCTACGTACAGGCGAAGCCAGGCTTAGCCTGTTAGATTAATTGACAAGCCTGTCTCATCTCTCT
>JAABKK020057363.1:0-10836 GCA_011634745.2 Catotricha subobsoleta
ACCGATATCGAAATCGATGTACATTCTATATGTATTCGATAAGCCAGGGGCAGTGGTTCGACACAGATATGATATCGCAGCTCTTTTTCGATATCATATCTATATCATAATGATATCTATGGTTATTAGGGAGTACATATATTTTTAGAAAATTGGGTCTCACGACCCAAAAAGGAAATAGTTCCAAAAAAAAAATATATTTTTTTTTTTTAATCGAAAAAAATTCTGCGACTTTTGGTATTTTGACCATCAAAAACCATCCACAGGCATTCAGCAGAGTCAAAAAAATACTATGTTAATGCATGCAAATTCGTTTTCAAATTATCGGGAAAATTGTGTTTAATGACAAAATATTGGACATTTTAGTTTCTAGTTCAACATAGGATGACGTCCAGCAAAAAAATGCGGGTTAACCGATTTTCAAATTAAACCATCAATATTTAACATTCACAATCAATTAGATAGCTCAAGAAATTATGTAATATCTTTTTTATGGAAAAAGCATTATTTTTTTTTCAATATGAATTAACGTCAAAGAATTCTTATTCATCTTTTAAAATTTCTTAAAAAATTAAAATTTGCTTTGAAATATAAGCAGAAAATTGGTGACAGATTTTTAACCATTCAAATATCTTTCTAAATCATTCCCAAAGCATTTTGTATAAGTTTTCTAAAGAATTTTTCTACATGGTTCTCCATAAGGCTTAGCCCTTAGCTTCATGATATATAGTCTCCTATATTCTATATTTTTAATTTTTGTCTTGAATTAATTTTCAATATTAATTCTTAGTTACTACCACTTATAACACAAACAATTTTTATATAAAGATCTTGAAAATAAATTTTCGCTGTCTGTCACAAAAATGTAATATTTAATATAAGTTTCAATCGGATAATAAATGTTGTTATTTTCTGACATGTGCCACATATTTTTATCTTTTTCGAATTATGAATATAAATCATACATAAAAAAAAAATGTGCGCAAAAAATAAAATGAATTTAGCTGTGACCCATTTTATTTGAATCAAACGCCGAAAGAATGTATAATTCAAATCTACCAGCAAAGTGATTGAAAAATTATGTTTGTAATTGAAATAATTTCGTATAAGATTATACTTTATGCGGATTTGTGAATTAAGTATGTGAACTGCAAGACAACAACAACAAAATTATAAAAAGATTATTTTTTATGTTTGCGAAGTAACTTTCTTAAAAAAGTTATACATTATTATTGAAACTGTTGATAAATATTATTCTATTACACTTATATTCACAGGCAAAAAGGAGTTAGTTACCTATTCATGTCCTTATATATGTACGAGTATATATTTTTTTAAAACATTTAATGCTTTAATTTTCTACAATATGCATGTTGAAAAGATTTTGTAATACTTTCTAGTATAGGTATTATATTTGAAAATAACGTTGACAAGAAATAATCCGGCTAATAAATTATTCCTATTGCTAGAAATTAAGAGCAGGATTTAACTTTAAAACAATGTCGACAACTTCATCATATAATTTCCTACATTTTATACGGAAATAGGAAACAATTAAATCATATAAAGTGGTAATTAATTAAAAAAAAATTGCACACGAAACATTAAATTTGTAAAATAATTGCATCCATATCACTCTACTTTATATGAAACATATTTTTTTAAAGTTTAAGTTCAAATGGAGGGCAAAAAAAATAGTCGTTTGAATGCGTGATTAGGATTTATGTTCGTAAAATTGTTTTTTAACTAAATCATTACGAACTTTCGTACTTTTGTATTACATATTATATTTTTTTTTGTACATTAAGTTTTTGATATTTACATAGGTAATAAATATGGTACTCCTCCGTATAGATATAATAACAACATAAAAGTCGAAATAAAAACACACTTATTGATTTTACTAAATTTTCAATAAATACATTTTATTTATATTATTTATTGCAGTACGAATTTCGATTTTAAATAATCATCATCAGACGCAATCTTCGTTTTTCATAACGGTTGCACACGCTTTTGTTTTTAGGGAGGGAAAAATTTGAAAAAATAAGATAGGGTAAGTTTTTTCCAATCGACGATTACAAAGCTGCCTCAAAATAAAGTTGAGAGCAAACCAAAAAAACGGTTTTCAGTCTTCTAATACCCTCGACGATTGCAAAACCGTCTAAAAAAAAAAAAGCATATCCTTAGCAGACTCCAGTGCGTATAGATATGCTTTGGTGGCGTTGTATGCAAAAAAAAGCAAGGTATAAAGTCCAAGGAAGTAATTTTAACAGTAGAATTTTCCGAAAATGTATTTTATACAGCAATGTACAGACAGACATTACAAAAATTCGAGAAACTGATAAGTTCTTGACACATTACGGTTTTATATGTTTTAATTTATCCTGCTCGCACTTCACAGTCTCTCAAATTTTGTAGAAAAATAAATTTTAGTGCGCCTACATTTGCATGGCATAAACGTGGTCATAAAACCTCAACTTAAAATCGCTATTTAAGTAAAATAGAGAAAAATAAAATATTGTCTGCAAAGAATTCGCAAAGATCATATTTTCTCAAATTAAAAAAAAAAATACTATAAATATATATATAATTTAACAATATGATTAATTGTGTTTGTGTACAGAGTTTGTGCTTATAATTTTGTAATATATTTCAACATATATAGTTAATATTTTATTTTTTTTTTTAGATAGCCAGCTAAAAAAGATCAATACCAAATTAAAACCAATTATTTTAGTTTTTTGTTTGTTATAATTTCTATATATCATGATTTGATTTGTGTTCTTCATTATTTTTTGTTTCATTACGAACACCAAACATTTTTTGATTAGTCATTTACTTTTGCCCTAATTACATGATTACTTGCAAATTTTAAGTTTTTTAAGGTTTTAGTAATAATTATCAATGAAGCGTTTAAAAAATGTAAGCACAATAAACATTTTATTTAAAAAAGAAAAAAAAAATACAAAAACAAAAACAAAAACAAAAATTAAAACTATGAAAATTATTTTTAAACAATTTATTTCCTCTATTTAGTGCATATTTTCAAGAGATTACAAAGCAAAAATTTTGTTTTTTTTTTATAAAATCAAACATTAGGTTTTTTTAACAACAAATTACCATAAAAGTGATTTTTTTTTTAACAGTATTATAAAGCTCCACCGCAGTGTTTCATTACCGTCGCACACCATGATTTCATTTTTCATTTCAAAATATTACCAGATTTATCTATATATTACTGATTTTCTTCTCTACTATTTTTTTCCAGCCTCTATTCTATATATTACATTGTATTTACATATGTTTTTGTATAATGTATACGAATACAATCCACTAACCAAACATTATAATAATATTACGATTATCCTTTAATAGCTTTATAACAGCGGTTCTATAGAAATAATACACACTAATAATGGTCTAATAGTATTATAATGATGGTGTATTCAAATATGGATTTGTGCGAGGATAAAAAAAAATATAATTTACAAATTTTCATTCAAAAGAATTTAAACGTTTTATTTATTTGATTTTTATTTTTATTTTTGAATATATTTAGCATTTTACGTAAAAAAATTAGAATACAGATAAATTTGTTTTTTTTTTGTTTTTATTATTTATTTTTTTTTATATTTTTTTTTAAAGGTTTGCATGGAAATGTTTCATGTTTACGTCGTCCTATATCAAAAGTAATTAACAAAAATCTAAATAAAAACTAGATTTTAATAGAGACGTCGCTATTTTCAACAAAGAATAATGGAGAAAAAAAATCATCATTAAAATGAACCCACACATAATGATTTTAATAACTATGGATTGTTTTGTGGGCGGTGGAGGTGGTAGGCAGAAGACATAAATTATCAAAAAAAAAGGAAAAAGAAGAAATTCAATTAAAATAAACGGCCAATAGATTATTGGGAAAGCAATACATAAATTTTTTCAACATTTTTTTTTTTTTTTTAAATGAAGTTAAAATTTATATGGATAATATAACTAGTTCCCAATAAATAATAAAAGTCGTCACAATCTCTGGTTCCTCATGCACCCTACATTCTCTTTAATGGAACTTTATTTTTTTACTACTGTGTACAAATGTAGAATATACGAAGTTCCTACTTTTTCACGTAAATAAAAGACTTACCCGAACGGAAAATTAATGATTCATACTTTTGGTCTTCTATTATAAAATGTTATATAATATTTGTATTGACGGATATATACCTACCTACCACCTCTATGATCCACATTTCTACATTTTAATGCCAATACAATATTTACGGATGCTTAGTAAAAAGCTTCTTATTATTATATCATCATACGAGAAACTATATAAATAAAGATAATACACATACTATACCATAACTATTACTATAGAGAACACCCATCACTTGTAATAGAAAATAAAGAGTTTGTGTTGGAATGGCGAGTATTTTTCAATATAAGTAGGTGCCGTAAGCGCAGTATATCTATCATACATACTTGTATAGTCGTTTTTTTTCATCTTTTTTGTGCTTTGGATGGCGTAAGTATATGAGAAATAATAAACTTTTGTTTTGATTAGTTTTCTTTTTATATTTTATATTTGCATATCATTAGAGCCGCTGGCCTCTACTTAAAAGACTAAGGCCTAACAAAACGTCCATAGTTCCATTGTTTTCTATTTTTAAAGCTATAAGCGAATTATAAATAATCAAAAATATTGCGAAAATATTATTGACGAAATAGAAAGAAATAACTATAAAAGATATTTTTAAAAAAAAAAATTATTTCGAATTAAACATGCTTTCGATTGTGGTTCTACAACGGCAGCGTGGCAAAAGTCTCATGAAAAGGCGCGAATACTATATTTTTCTGCTATGGGTAAGGGGCGTCACGGCTAGCGTTATGGTATTCAGCAACTAATTTTCGTTATGCTTAAATTTATTATTAATAGATAATAAGAAGACTGATAAAAAAAATAAGATTGGCTAAATTATTATTTTAACTGCAATGAAAAGAGATAAATTTAAAGGTGGAGGGCGATAGCACCCAAAGATATAAAACCCAAAGGCGAAACAATTTGTAATAACTTCTAAACGAAGGGTCCCATACAAAATTTACCCATGACAGAGCTTCATTTATTTTTGGAGACGCATCCAATTGTACCCCAGTTCCCCCGCTAGGGCTCCCCTTTAACCCACCTCTAGTGTAAATTATCTCTTTGTCAAAATTGTACACTAAAACTATTTGTGGGGGTGTCGGAGGGGGTAAATGGGGATACCGTTGGATTCGTCTCCGAAAATAAGTGGGGGACCGTTATTGGTAAATTTTGTATGGGACCCTTTGTTTAGAAGTTATTACACATTGTTTCGCATTTGGGTGTTATAGCACATCGCCAAATTTAAATATCGTTCAAAACCGTTTCTAGCAACTATTACTCTTGTGCAAAAAGAAGTATTAGCATACCATGTACTTAATGGTAGGAAATGCATACCACATATACCAAGGTATATTTTGGAACCTTCACACCATAAATATACCTCATTATCATAGTTCAAGTATACAAGGTTGGCCATTCGGCTGACGCGTTTTAGTATATTTCGCGCATGTGACACACAAAATGTCATTTTACACCATCTGCGCATGCGCATTATCAACCGTGACACTGTAAATGTCATTCTGTAATGCAAATATAATGTAAATTTGTGCATGCGCAATAGCTAACCTGCGCAATAACCAACCTTGTATACTTGAACTATGCCTCATTATGGTGTGAAATATTTTATAACAAATAGTTTGAAAGTTCCTAAATATAACATGCAATCCATTGTATGCAAACTTGTAAGATATAAATTTAATATGATAATAAAATATTTTTTTCATAAAATTACTCTACAGGGTGGGTTGTAAATATAAGAATGTATGTATGAGCTCACATACAGTATTATCAATAAATAAAAATGTGCAATGGCAATATAATAATTCTTTAATCCATTCTTATTTACAATGCGTTTTGCTTTACATTACAACCACACCCACGTATCTTCTTCTTCATACAACAAAAACGGTCCGAAAAATCGAGAACAAAATGTGACTTTTCGTGACATTTGTAGATAGCACCAAATGCTATTCGTGACTAGCACCTAATACCAGATCAACGGCAATATTCTTTATAGAGATTGATGCTTGTCTAGTTTAGGTAATAAGTACGTCTATGATTAGAACGGACTGTGCATCCACGGTAACCTATATGTAATGTATGGCGACGACAGTTGTTTCTCGAAAAAAAAAAAAACTTTCCATCCATACAAAACATTCTCGTCCGAATCAACCATAAATATTTTCGAAACCAAGAAAATACAAGGCGCATCCATGTTAGCTGAACCACCCGGTATAATATCATTTTAAACGTTTTTATTTACGGAGATCGTGTATGCTAAATTGCTTAAGCCTATTACTTTTAATATATTATAATTTTTATTACCAAATCAATATATTTTCCATTGTCACCATTTCGAATTCGATTTTCTATAAATTGAATGCTCCAATTCAATAACACAATATAATATTTGATTAGATGGGTATAGGGACATTTAATTTATTTTAACATAATTAAATACCTATTGGTAACTAAACAAATATATCTACGAATTCACACAACATTATCGTATAGAATTATAGACGTTAAATTTAGTTTTGGGTATCTACGACCTAATAATATATTATAATGTTATTTTTGGTTGTACCGACATTAATATATTTAGTTTGTCAAGTTTTCGTATATCAGATTGAACCTTTTTTTAATTATATTTATTTGTCGTTGTATTCTTTGCTGTCACTGTTCTTACTGCTATTGTTCCAACAATTTGTATTTGTCCAAAAAAAAAAAAACGAATAGAAAAGATATTTATCATGCGGTTCAGGCGGGTGTTTAAACAATAAAACCAAATGAGAACCAAAATATTATTTTTATTATCATTTTTATTTTCTTATCATATATGATGAACAGCAACTTCATGACAATCAATAATATGGAAATTTATTATAATATTTAATGTTTCGATGTGGGTACTTGGGTAGTGTTTTTTTTCTTTTATGTGACCTACACTCATATTTTATGTAAACACAAAAATACAATTTATTACAGTGTAAACTTTATAATCGCACCACCTCTACTTCTGCTTATTTGATAATTGGTTTTTATTTATTTTTTTTAAAGAATTTATTCATAAAATTAAGCTTTAATGAAATCAGACGACTAAATAAATTGTTGAAAAATAAAAGAAAATAATAAAAAAAAATGTTGATTCGGTTAGAAATGTTTCACTGTATTATTATTATTATTATTATTATTTCAGTCATAAAGCTTGCAATACCTTCCGTAAAGTAAGATTCATCACTTTTTACTTCATTTTTGAAAAGAATTAGGTATAGGCATCGAGGTTTTTTTTTTTTGTTCATTTTCATTTTGATTTTTCTTAGGATTAAGTGAACGGATTCTGATAATTGACCCATTGTTGGACGCAGAATGAAAGTATGTTTATCGAGTCAACAACTGTTTCCTGATTCCATCAAAAAAGTTTCATGTCGTCCAACGGTGATTCAATCATCAAAATCCGTCCACTCAATTCTGAGAAAAAACAAAATGAAAATTAGTACTTTTTGTATTTACAGTGGTGTCGTACAAGAAATTTATAGCACATCGTCGGCCTAATATTGTTTTAAGACAAGTCATTTTTTTTGCTACACGATTTTGATTGTTATTGCATAAAGCATAAGGAACAATATCGTATATCAAAAAAATTGACTTGTCTTTAAACAATATTAGGCCGTCGTCTTGAAACTGGAGTGAATCGGGGCTATTTTAATCGAATAGTGATACATATTAGCAAAACTCTAGGAAACATGTTTCTAGGGTTTTGGGCGACTTAAAGTAAAAATTTTTGTTCTTATTGCTCTATCTCAAAATTGATTATATGGATATTGATGATTGATCCATTGTTGGACACAGAATTAAATTCTCTTGTAAATATGTAGGTTTTGGATTTGATCTGTGATGGGCGTTAATTAATTGATTTAATTAAAAGATAAAATAAAGCTAGAGATTGTTATTTTCCTTTGTTTATGAATTTAATACTCGCAAAACTGAAAATCTTTACCAATCTAATTGGAAGTTCTTTTTTTGTGAAGAAGAAATATTAGCCTGACTTCGTATAGAATGAGTTGCGTCAGGTTGTACTCTAATTACTTAATTTATAAAAAAAAATGTAGTTATTCCTGTTTTAACATAACTATTTTATCAGATTTCATAAATCGTATTTGTATTTGTAATATAAAAAGAAAGAAATGATTTTAACTGAACCACCCGTAAATAAATCTATTTATAAATAAACATAACAATAAAATAAACATCAAAAATATTGCATACAAATCATGATTACACAACAATTCATAAAATGTATAGATGTTAATGATTAGTTCATATGTTTATATTTATTTATGTACAGAAGTACAGAACGCTAATCAAAATTAAAACATTAGGTGAATTAATAAAGTTTATTTAATCGTATGGGGACCAAAACCATATTATGTTAATTTAATACCATTTACTTATTTTGAATTTATTTTGCACACATATTCACTATTTTAAAAATGAATAATTTATCGCAAATTTATATTTAAGTTTAATAAATCGATAAGATATGCAAGAATATTATTATTTTTATATGGTTTCTTAACATACATTTCATATAAATATATTATTTTTCTTTTACTTATAGTGCCACGACTTATGAAAACTAAAGCCATAATAAAAAAAACATTTATATCTGTTTTATATTTTATTGTAAGTAAACTAAAAAGTAGAAGATTAATATTATTAAGATTACTGTTGAATTTATGACGCAATCATATAGATCGAAGCAATATAACAAAACGGATTATTGGCCCAGCTAGAGGTCACTTATATAAGAATAAGATAAAGTATTATTTTGATATTGTGTCAGATTAAGTAAGTGGTCGTCAGTGTTGGCAGAATAAAAAATAAATTAATAAAATTAAATGTATTACTGTGAATGTGAATACCACCGGTTAAAAAGCTCGTATTAAAAAATTGTATAGCTTATTATTTTGAAGTTTATTTGATTTTTTTTTTTTTTTGGTTTAGAAATTTTATGTTTTTTTAAAGCTCTGCAAAGCATATCATCAATCAATCGTAGTTTTGGATGCGCCCCAGAGCAAAAAAAAGAAGTTGTACCTTCTCCGAAAATTTGACCAGCAAAAAAAAATTGCATACCATTAAATGGTATGACTTTTATTGAATAAAAAAAAATCATGGTCTAAAGCAATATAAGGCTCTTCAAACTATATTAGAGAAATCGTTTAATATCTATTCTTACTTATATTTGACAATTTATACCTAAATTCTTCAAAAAAATAATAAAACAACAAATCTAATAATATGAGGAGATAAATTTTCGCTTGCTGAATATACGAATTTTCGAAATAATATTGAGACAATATTAATATATGTGTAAATATCGAAAGTAGAACGAAAAACAAAATCTTTTTCTGTTGTTTGAAGTGCTTTAGTCTGTATATTTAATTTTTAAATTATTTCACATTTGGCGTCAACACAAAAAATTATGTTTATGCCGTAGATTATGCTGATGGCGCCATACATATTCTTATACATTTATTTATCTGTTTTGTTTTTTTTTTCTTTTTTGTCAAGGACATTTATATATGAGCGCCGAACATATATAATATACGCATATAAAAGTTTACAGCATCCCTTTACATACATTATTAAAAGCTTCCGCTTGAATGAGCATTTATCACTTTTGTATTGTTGTCTCAAGTTATATAGAACTGTGTATTGTATGCACTGTTAGAATAATCAATACATTTTGTTAAAAATATTAAAAAGTAGATACGTGTAATTTACATGGTAATTTGAAAATCAATGTTGTTTAACATAATAATGGAGTTATAAATGTCAAGATTTTCTAAACTCTAAAGGGTTTAGCAATAAATTCGAATTTAATCAATTCTATTATTTATTTATTTTTTGCTAACTATAGAGCGTTTTAAATTAATAGATCCGTAAAATGAAATCTGTATCTCTGCTGTACTTATACCGGGAGTGTTTTTTTACTAGCTTTTATGACGTATTTATAGACTTTGAATTTTTTATTTATTCTAACAATGACATTTTTCAAATAGACTCAGCGTTTCAGCGTTATCAAAATGGCATTAAATTATATTGATTCATCATTAATTTAACAGTAAGTTAGGTATTTTAATACATGGGAGTGGTATCCTGTATCCAACCAGAATTCATATAACGTGAAATATAAAATTAGATTGAACATGAACTGAACACAAACTTTGTATGTCTTTATATTATTGTGCTTTGACTCTATCCGTCCAAATGAAAATATGTGTATAAAAAAATATTTATGTTGACTTAAATATCTTAAAATGCTTTATATATGAATAATATCAAAAGAATCGAGAACGAATAGAGTTTCTGAAACCGTTTCTAAACCACATTTTCAAGTTGAAAAATCGAAAAATATAATGATTTGACAATAACTATGTATTAGTGAAATAAACTCAGCTTCTAAAAGTCTTCAAAATTAGCTGGTGTATTCAACTTTTTTATTTTTGTGGACCACCCTAATATATATATATATTATATATATACAGTAGAAACTCATAAATTAGAACACACAGAAATTAAAATTCTCCGAAATTAGAACCAAGAAATCCTAATATTTGTGACTCTGAAATTAGAACAAATCTGTTCTAATTTGTGAACCATACAATTTTATTGATTTGAAGTTCATAATT
>JAABKK020057364.1:0-10833 GCA_011634745.2 Catotricha subobsoleta
TTCTTGAAAGTTGAAGACCGTTTTTTTTTTTTTTTGGTCGTAACTTTTGTCGATGATAAAAAAAAAAAAAATACCCTTTCTAAATTTTTCAAATGTACCCCTCCCTGAAATCAGAAGCGTGTGCACCTATGATTGTAATCGTATTTTATTTTTATTTTTTATTTTGTGTTTCCAGGTGCAGTATCTCCGTACTCTATACAGCGCGGTTTTTCTCGCGGTTTACAGGGCTGTCTGTGTTTGAGCCAGCTCTAGGAAAGGCAAGAATAGTATCTTTTTCAAGTTTTCCAAATTAGGATTTGCTTACAGACCGGTTTTTCTTGCGGTTACAGGGTCTGTTTGTGTTTTTAGGTGTTACTTTTCAAATTTAGATTGGCAACCAGGACCAATTTACTTTTTTGGCGTAATTACGTATTTATAGAATATTATATGAAATATTCGAGGCTTAGCTAGCTCTGTGATTTTGCGCTAGTTACGACCCTGCTCCTTCGTCCTTTAAAATAATGTTTTATCGGTCTTCTTCGATTATCATGAAAACTAGAGCATAGTAACAAAAATCAATAGACAAATAACAAAGGAATAGTTACAAACTTAAAGGCTGTTATGATCTCTGAGTCTGAATGATAGTGTTTCTTAAGAATGTGATGATACCAGCTTCAGAATGTAATGGAAAATATTCTTGGCAGAGATTGGAATAAATAATAATGATGATAGAGAAAGTAGGATGCCTAAGGATGCGAAGGGAAGGAGAGGGATGTGAGGGGATGTGAAGGATTGCGGAGGTTGTGAAGGAATTTTTATTTTTAAACTTTTTTGAAAAAAATAAATAAATAAAAATAAGCTTGTGCCAATGGATTGGTATTCATATATAAGGATGATGTTGTTATTGAAAGCAGTTATATACTGAATCCATATAAATATGAACATTATTTTATTTCTCATCATAATATCGTCATATACACACACATACAAACCCACCCACAGTCACAAATACAAATACATTTATATTATGTTCTTTTATGGTTTTCCTTTTTTCTCTAAAAATTTATTTAAATATAATCGAAAATCGAAAACAATCAAAACGGCAGTTAGTTTAGCAGCTTTAGCTTTTTTGTGATATAGGTACGGGCAGAAGATAAAACAGAAAGTGTAAAATACATACAAACATATTATAATAATATGTACTTTTTTTTGTTTCCGCTATTTATGTAATATTCAAAATGTCAATATGAATATACCGTATTCATATTATTATACACAAACATTTCCCTTTTTTATATTTTCTTTCTTTGTAGACACAAACAATAAAAAAAATTGTTATTTTGAAAAAACGGCATTACCTTGCCTTCCTTATATACCTTTCAGTACAGTAACAGCATAGGAATCGAAATAAAAAGAAAACATTTCGAGAAAATTATTATATTTTATATGTTCTTCAATTTTTCCACTTTATTTTTTTTCTTGTTTGTATTTTTGCAAAACAAATCATTCACTTGGAAATAATGCAATCAACTAGGAAAATATCAAGGAAAAGAGTTAACGACATGCTTTTCATTTTCGTGTTACTGAATGAACATTTTTGTTGAATAGGAATACGAGCAACATGTTCAGTTCCGGATTATAAGCTTGAGAGCCCCTTGGTTACTATAAAAATATGGTTTCGATTGAAAATGAACATTTTTTCTATTCATTGGTGCTTAAATCATTTTATTTTCTTGCAAGTTCAAATAGTTATTGAATTTTTATAATAATATAGTTTGTTTTCAAATTTTCTTCTAGAAGATCCTACTTTTTTAATAATATTATCTTTTTGTTTTTATTATTTAAACCTTAATGTATTAGCTCATGGGCTACGGGAGTTCAATTCTTATTTTCATCAATTTTCGCAAAATATTGTTCGCAAGAACTATTAGCTGATGTGAAGTTATGTTCAATATTTTTTAATAGAAACTTGTTGCGTATCAACAAGAAAAATGTTATAAACTGGAACAAATAAAGTAATTTCTTATTTACAATAATTATTTTTGCATTTCTGAATTTACATATTACGAAATACAAAGTTGAAGCAAATATTTTTTTCAACTTCCAAATTTTGACGACATTTCAATACAATGGGCTAAGTGAATAAAAATGAAGCATTTGCTTGAAGTATGTAGTAAAAGTAAAAGCATTTACTATAAGTAAAAGCATTTACTTCAATTTTAGTGAATAACCTTTTGCTTTTACTTATTAGTAATTGCTAGAAAATTTAAGCATTTGCTACATAGTAAATGCTATATTTTCCGAGTATTTACTTCTTTTTCCAAGTATTTACTACATTTTTTGAGTATTTACTTAATTTTTTAGTAAAACCTTAAAAAAAAATGAAGTATTCACTTTTGAAATTTTTATTAAATTTTTTTTTTTTTTTTATACACTTTTTTATTTAATTTTTCTCAAAATGTAGTGGTCAGATATTGACCATTGACCAACCAAAAGACGCAGAATTTTATTCTCTTGAAAATATATGAAAAATCGAAGTTGTCTACCAATCCATTGTTACCTTATTTCATAATAAAAGCATTTACTACATTTTTTCAAAGTTGCTCTATAGCAACTTCAAAAAAATTTAGTAAATACTAGAAAGTATAAGTAATTGCTATATTTTATTCACACCTTTTACTTAAGTATCAAGTAAATGCTACACATTTTATTCACACCTTTTACTTCGGCCAAGTAAATGCTAGGCTTACTAGATAGTATTTACTAACTAGTAATTACTTAATACTTTCATTCACTCGAACTCTAGCAAATGCTTGAAAAACTACTAGTAAAAGCTTTTACTACACTTTATTCACTTGGCCCAATAATTGCATTGTTGTTATGTTAAATAGCACAATCATACTTCATTGCCATTGATATTAAATTGTTTTTAAATTATGAGTTAGACGTTATTTGGTATTTCACCAAATACCAATCTAATAATTCGGCACTGAACATATTAATTTTATTTGGGTGGGGGTCAAAGTCAAGCTTATCGTCACTCAAAATGTAATGAATTGCTATTTATATCTACCTATATAAAAATTAATATAATCAAAGAACCTTGAAGATTTTCAATAAATTTAATTAATTTGAACAGTAATAATTAGTAAAGATAATTCTCTTAATCCTATTTAATTTTGGAAGTTAAATACTTATTTGTACATGTATAATAAGTGATTCTATTACTAAATACATTCTTTATCGGAGAACTTATAAAATATAAAAAGAAATAAATATAAAAGGATATAAAAAAAAAAAAAATGAAAAAAGAACAAACAGTAAGAGATTTTATTTCACTATAATCCAAAATGTGTTGTCATTTTCTTAGGCAGACATATGGTCACTCTTGACTTACTCCAAATATAATATTGTTGAAGGAATTTCGGTGCTTATTGAAAGTTTCTATCATTTCGAAAACGGTATTATCTTTTTTCTTTTTTTAATACTGAACTCCGTATCTTATACATCAATATATAGCTCACAAATCATCAGAACATACATTAAATATATCAACTGCGCGTAGATAGCATGGAAAAAGAAAGAACAAAAAAAAAATGTCATAAAAATCCAATTTCTATTTTCAAAGAAGAACAATTCCTTCTAAAAATGTCAATCATATTACTACATAATCAAATAATAACTAAATCCATTAAGCCCCACAATATCATTCTAATAAAGCGTATTTTCCCTCAAATTTATACTTAGTCAACGAAAAAAAAAAAAAATAATAATAATAAAAATAAAGATATAAATAAATAAATAAAAATAAAAATGAAGAAGAAAAAAACATCATCGAGCTTCATAAATTTTAGTATTACCTTTCGTGTGTATTTATAGAAAAAAAAAATGGTATATTACATCAATATATCGTGCATACATATCTACTTCTAGGTATAGATAGATACATATTATTTGGGCATATAGGGTAAGAGATGTACAGTAGAAACATCCTAGAACCCCTATACACATATCGAGGATAAGAATTGTTGTTGGGGTTATATTACCCCAGTGCGTACAATAAAAATGATAAATTTAGCGCCAAGTCTGCATATTTTTTAATTGTAACGCGGCGAATTATTTAGAATTGTTATAATAATAATATAACGAATATATATAAATTATAATACTGTGTGTAATGGAGAATGAGAAAGAAAGGATAGGGATATATGATGGGGTGGTGATGTGATTTTTGGTTACGATGTGTATATTAAATAACAAATTTATTTCAGATTTTCGTATATATTCTATATTTTATAAATTGTACAATAATAATATGAAATAGATGGCATCAGGCATAGTATCGTTTTGCGTTCGTTATTATTTAAAATTGCGAATGTTATTTATTACTTAATATGTAAATTAAAATGTATATATCTTGAAGTCTCTTAAAAGTTTAATTTGAGAAATTTTGAAGATGGAACATTTCTATTTAAATGAAAAATAAGGGTGAAATCTTTCCTATTCAATTTTCAACTGTGGCATATTACGTTGTGCTAATAATATTAGATAGGTTGGCGTACATTTAGGGGTACTTTTAAATCCTTGAAATAATTTAACGAATTTTGTTTCTTCTGCATTTTAGTTTTATCTAAGTATATACGGTTACTGTGCGTCATGTTCTCTTATTAATATGAACTGTATACATATTATTAGTATTATATAATATAATAGAGATTCGTCTTCTTCTATTCAATTGATATAATTCATCCACCATTTATTCTATTTATGCGTGTGTTTACCTCTAGAGATCTACCCTGATCGACCAAGAGACGGCATTAAAAGGTAACGTGACATTAAAAATTGTTTTGTTGGGTTGTCGTATTTTCTTTTGTTTTGTATTTTTCTTTTCTTTTTTTTTGTGTTGTTTGTTTTTTTTTTCTTTTTTCTGCTTACTTGCAAATTATAGGAAATATATAGTATATAAAATCATTTATATTTTATTTATCCATCAATCAGTCAGTGAAGTGATAAACAATTTGTGATTTCAAGTGTAATACACATTTATAAGGGATAATATGTGACATTGTCATTCCATTTTCTTCCCCGTGTCACATGAAATCTATTAATTGTGTAATTTCATTATATTATACACGGTAGAACATCACTTAAACGTGTTTGAATCCAAAGTATATATTATATAAATATATGTACCAACATTTATATTCTCTTGCATTCCTATTTCCAATTATACATGTGAGTGACAATAATGTCTTTAAGAATGAGAAACTATCTGTAAATAGCTTGCGGCGGTCTAGAAAATTTCAAGATGATTCGCACACATCACAATCATGTATTTATATTGTGTTAGGATAGAAATATATGTACCTAACAACACATACGATAACCTACCCTTCAGAAACAGTTATTTCATTTTAGTCGAATGTGTTAGGTAAGTATATATTTATGCTTGTGATGGAGGTATCAGTATTGTGTAATAAATAGATATAGTTGGCTGGTTTGATGCCATACTCCACTGTATAGAGGTAGATAGATTTGTATTAACATCGTCAGAGATGTAAAAAAAAAAAAATAATTTGCACAAGATGGGATAGTCAGTTAAATATAAATATATGATTTAGATGTATGCGTCTATTGTTATATAGTTAGATACGTGATATTTATATGTTATATAATTTATAGTGAAAATCTATAAATCCAAAGCATAGATTGATATGTTGGTCTAACTTCTGACATAAATGTGTTTTTTTACTTTCATAAGAAATTATTCATTAAAAGTAAAACGCGGAATCAATTCATAACAAATAACCTATTTTGAATATAATTAAGAATATACTCGAAAAAATTGTTTAGCGGAATAATAATTAAAAAATAATATAAAAAGATTTATAGACGTAAAATAATATTAATTATTACGATTACGATTATTACGCAAAACTTAATAATTGGTCGACATTACTGTAGGTTCGTTTGGTCCATAATTTGTACGATGGTATGACACTAACAACATATTATAATTTATAATCTCTTGTAAAGTGATACGGCACAGAAATGCTGAGATTATCTAAAATCGCAGGACAATTCACATTATTATTCAATACCTCACTGACAAAAATAGCACAGTGAATCTCCCTCCTCTGACAGAGCATTATGGTCTAAAAGTTTATTTCGTCTTTTTATTTATTTGTCTCTTATTAATGGTAATAGAGAATTCGTAGTGCAAATTTCGTTAATCGAGCTTGAATATTATTAATTCTATTAATGTAGGTGCTATGTATCTACTGAGGATAACAAATTATACTACAGTATTCCAATCTCAACCTGCAACCTAATGATACAAGTAATGTTTTCAATACATGTGGATTATTAAAATCCTTCGTGTTGCATTTAATGAAACCCACCGCATCTTTTTGCAGTTACAAATAGTTCAATCGATGTGATTAAAAATTAAATTAAATGAATGTTACTTTTTGATAATTTTTTTTTGTGTTATAATCTAATGATTTAATATTAATATTTTATTATTTGTATTTTGCATTACTTTATGTTTAAATTTTAAAGCAAAGAGATAAGTAAAAACCTTTATGTATTTTTACTTTTTGATCAAAAATTATACATATACGGATTTATTTCGTTTAAAATTTCAATAATTTTGTGACTTACCGAATAAGAAAAATTAACTGGATTTTTTTTCCCTATATAAAATGATAAATATACTTTTACTTTTAGCGATATTACCGAACACTGTTATCGAAATTACCTTGACACTTTAACATTAGCATATCATTATTTAATTTATTTTTGTTTATCATTTAGTCACAGTATCTGTTTTTTCGCTTAGTGAATTTGTCACAATTGAAATAAATGCAAAAAGCATATACACACAATGTTGTATCTACAAATATATTATAAATATATAAGAAAACATTTTTATAGAACAACTATTGTACATATTCTGTTTGAGTAGCTTGCGAGTGATTAGAACTATTGTATTGTAACTTTTTATTCAGCTGGAGCTAACAAGCGCATCTACTTTTACTTTATTCTTTTTCCTGAGGGAATAAATGAAGATACACAATACATATATTTATATACATATTTTCGTTGTTGTTATTTTTTTTTTTCAGTCTTTTTATCCATATAACTATACCACACTGTGTGCATTTACCCATTTACACACGCAAAGGACTTTATACATGGAAGGATCTGCTTAAAAAGTGAAAGACAATATTACTTTCTGTACCAATAAATATATATATTTGTGTGGGCTCGGGTATACCTAACCTACCTAATGTGTGTATTTGTACTATTACATTTCAAAAGAAGTGTAAACTTCTCTGTAAACATCTTCTAAGCTGCAATGAACGTTAGGGGGCTAAATGTTGGGGTTGTTGGTTATAAATAGATGTCTTATGTTGTCAGTTATGGTTATTTTTATATTTCTGTTAAAATTAAATGAATTGTTTTATGGTTTTTTTACGAGTGATAAAATGGTGATTAGAGTGTCCTTTGGCTACGTTCATTTTTGTTTTTTTTTCTTTTACTAATTTTAATAATTTAAACATTTTGAGCCTATTGTATCAAAGGGAAGACACTATTTTATTATTCCTATCAAATGGTATTTCATATTTATTAAAGAGATTTTTGGTTAAGTATTTTGAAATTTTCAATTCTCCTTATTTATTTATTTTCTCATTTATTTTATTCATTATTCATGTGAACTTCCTGCCATCTACTGAATTCTGAATAAATGGTTCAATGCATTATAATGAATGGTTAAGTGGTTAGACTGGACCATACATTTTTCTGCGAATCATCCAAATGGAAAATGTTTTTTTTATATTATTTGAATATTAGCAAAATTTCGAATTATTGTTTACATTTTATTAAGTTTCGATAAAAGTGAAATCCATTTTCACATAAACCATCGTTTAAGTGCATAGAGGGTTATTGGTCGGTATATACAAAGACGTATAAAAAAGATTAAATATAAAATATAAAAAAAGGGAAAACAACCGCGATAAATTTTATTCCAATCGCATTCATAACCCCACCTCCACCTCCTCATAGTATGATATTTAATCCTTGAATCTAAACATAAATTTTCCGTTTACCCATAACCATATAATAATATATAACTCCTCTTCTCTGGACGTGTTATGTTTGTTTTACATTTTACACACATGTGAAAAATACAGATACTGTTTTTACCTAAGCTATATCCTAACTAGATAGTGTACAACTACATGGATGCCACACACCAAACCAAACCAAACCAAACGAAACCAAACTAAACCTAACCAAACCAAACCAAACTAAACCAAACCAAACCAATATAATATAATATCTTATATATTAAAATAATGTTTTTAAAGCATCATCATTTAATAGTGGCTACATATTCTCTGAAAATATAGATATTAAAGTTTAACTATATACCAAAACTGAACTATTATAATATGCAATGTGCAACGAAAATTATATATATTAGTATATAGATAATATTGTAAAATGTATGGAAGTTCAGAAGAGCAGCACATCATGTTCTATGGACCAAAAGAGCGCTTCAACACAAAACAACAAAAGGTGTTTGGTTTATATAACGGACAGGGCATAAAATATGGCCGCCACATGTTGATAAATTTATTTGGCACTTTAAGTTTGAGGTCTACATAATAGTGCTTTGCTCTTTATAATTTATTATTATAATGCATTGTTGTTAAACCATAAACATTCTAAAGATCCCGAAGATTGAACTTATAAAAGTTTTTGGTTTTTTTTTTTTATTGTTGTTACCTGTTACCAAAAATAAACTAAAATTTCAGCTGCAATAATACGGTGATAAATAAAATATTACTTTATGTATTAAAGCATTCATTCTGATAGATTATTCTTATTCTTAATTATTTGCATATCTCAGTAAGTTGTAATTGCTTTAACCTTTCATTGATTTCGTTATATATCTACAGCTTCTGAATATGATATTCGTGAAATTCTAGCTTTAATTGTTTCTAATTGTTCGTCATCTTTAAGTATAAAGTGAATTATTACTGAAATAACACAATTTATCACACAATTATTACAATTTATACAAATTACAAATCCTAACCAATAATATTAGCCACATACTCTTCGGGATCTCCATGTTTCTATCTACATAATTGTATAACACGTATCTGATGAGAGACGAGCCAAACCATGCAGCAGTGCAGTAGCATAGCTCAGCCAATACATACAAAATAATAATAATAATAATATAAGGTTTGGAAAAAATACAACTAGAAACAAAATTGCTTGTACCGACCGATAAAAACTTCACTTTTAGATTTTCTCGCATCGTTTCGAACATAAATATTATATTGAACGAAACCCACACATAAACACACAAATATAAAAAAAGCGAACAACCAAAACAAAAATAAATCTTTTCGAGGTTTTTTTTTAGAATTGTTATTATTATTATAGAGGTTTAATTTGAAAGGGTTCTTATGTATTTAAGTGTTAAAGCGCATAAAAAATAAAAAACTATAAATTGTTTATTTCAACTTACGTAAGTCTAAGTATAAAAGCAAGAAGTAACACAAAGATGAAAGATAGAGGCATTATATTATGACGATCTTTTTCTTCAAAAAAAAAACAAATTAAAAGCATTTAAACTAATCTTATGTACAGATACATACCATATTAAAATAAATTAGTACTGACTATGAAAAAAAAAAAAAAAATTGAAAGAAAATTCATCGGTGTGTGATTTTTTTAATTTGAAGAATTTTTTTAATTTCTGGAATGAAATGGCACGTGACATCACGCGCACCAAATGTAAATGAAAAAGAGGAAGATTTATTTTGGCATTTTAAAATGGAAATTGCAAGACGTACGGAAATGTTTTAAATATAATATGTCGTCTTCAAGCTCGATTTGCAAAGCACGTTAATTAATTAAAATTGTTGGCTTTTGTTTTTTTCTCTCTTTCCTAGTTTAAGGGAAATTTGATTTTGTTGGAATGTTGTACGACTATCCATGTTCTATGTGAGAAAATCTCTCGTTAATATATTTTTGTTTTTTTTTCTACTCTATTTTGTACAATGAACTTTCGAAATGGATGGTTAAAATTAATTTATTGCTTCTTATATTAAGTTATTAGTATATAACTTAAAAGCATTTAAATATATTTTATATTTCAGATACATAAATGTTCGATTATGGAAATGGTGATTACTAATCACCTATTGTTTAGTTTCCATTCATTCATTTGCACCGCTCCTTGTTTCACACAAATTCCTAAAAGTTATAGATGCAATTCCTGCACTGTCTTAATGTTATTAATGTTATTAATGTTCTTTTTATTACTACTATTATTACTTTTATTAATATTATTATATTTTTATATTCTTATATAAATTTCTTATGGGTGCGCTGAATGCTTTATTTGTACACATAAGTTTGGCGGGGTTGAGAGTAAACCTGTTATCAGAAAATTGATCTTTCACTTTCTTTTTCCACTTGTATATGTGAAAGTGGTGTGCTGACAATGTCACATTAAGGAAATTCTATAGACGTTGTCGGTTTGAATTAAGTATATTATAAAAAATATAAATATAATATTTAGATGTAGGGTAGACCGGGGATGATTTGCTAACTTTTCACTTCAGACGCCATGACTCAACTAACTATAAAATATTTCTTAAAGAGATTTACAATCCTAGAAAGCTACATTCTTTGGCTTTTATTAAGACGACTTTTTAATCAGATTGTCAGGAAAAAAGCTATGGCTTAAATATCCCAATAAACAAAATACTGTTGAAAAACTGTTTTCCAATTGTTTCACAACAGCTGTTTAAAACACTTTTGCTG
>JAABKK020057366.1:0-10830 GCA_011634745.2 Catotricha subobsoleta
GAAATTGGCTTTCTCAGTACAGCTAGAGTTCCGATGAGTTTCGAATTCCGTCGCGAGTTCAGAAATGGTTATACGGGGGTGTGTAGATGATCAATATATAAGTAAGTATTGTCTCCATCCGGCCACTAGTTCCCAAGATTAAAGGGGGGCAGACAAAAAAAAAACAACAACAACAAACAAATCTAGAATGCACTTTCATATTTCACATGTAGTGCATAAAAATATTCCTAATAATATAATAACATTAAAGATGTCAAATGTGATGGCGACAACGTAACCATTTACCAACAATGTTTCTTGGGCAATATTTAATAAATTATTAATCATCTTAATTAATTAAATTAATATTTGCGCTTATAAATACATTAATTGTTTTTATTTTATTATTTACTTTAAATTTTACGTAAATATGTCGATGGACGACTAACATTATTAACATTATTAAAATCATAAATTAATAAATTAATAAATCTTAAAAACGGTTTTTTTTTTTTATCATATAATCAAGTCTAACACGTAAGTATCTGTCTATAGATCGGTATCATATAGTTAATCTATGCAACATCTTGTACATGTATTTATTTATAAGCGATACGAACAAAAATAAAATTTTCAAATGCCTTGTCAAATCTACCTGTTGATTGGGGTATACAGATACTATAATTAGATATATATGTAACAGTTGTGAATGGAAAAACGTTGTAAAGATATGATAATGTTGCGTCAGTCATTTTGGCAACAGAATACCTATCGCCAATGTTTGTTTGTGTGTTTTTTTTTTTTTTTTTAATCGAAATATATCCACCTAATGTTTGTTTATGCGATTTATATCACATTCACTGTGTCGCGCCGTTCAATAATAGTCAAATATACAGTCTTATAGTCTCTGACAGTCTTCACATACACAATTCATTCATAATTTCTGTCCACATTAATTATCAAACCCATTTATTAGTCAAATAAAAAAGAAAAAAAAAAAAATTGGTGAAGCACAATCTTTTCATTTGCTTTATCGTTTTGGCGATCACGTATTATACGTGATAATGTAGTGATTTTGATTATTAAATGCGATATGTTTTTTTTTTTGTACATTTACCAACTACATAATATGCGCTCACAAAAATATTGTGCGTAATCATTTTTATGGTTAATCATATTATTTGTATTGTTGTCTGTTCAGTGTTCATATTAAACCAAGAAATATTCTAGATTTTTTTTTTGGGTATTTTTATTAATTTGTTTTCAATAAATTAAGTTTAAAGTTCAAAAAAAAAAAAAAATCTAAGCAAAATCATTTGCATTAAGAAGATTAAAATAGATGGTGTGACGAATACTCTTTGAATTAGTTTGGAAAATATGAAGTAGGTATAAAAAGAAAAAGAAAAATATTTAAGCATAAGGTTAGAGATTATCAGAATTCAAATAACTTTTTAAAAATTTCATTTCACTAAAATTCAATCTAATATGGCTTTAATCTTCATTCATGTTTGACATAAAACATCCATGGCAGCCAAAACTAAGTAAATAATCGATGAATTTTTTATATGACCGTTTAATTTAAATCAAAATCTAGAAAAGTTAATCAATGTTTTTTGTTGTTGTTTGTTTTCAAAATTTTTGGCTTACATTGAAAATTTTGATTCATTCATTTCTATTAATTGATTTTTTTTTTGTTTGTTTGTTAAAAAGTGACTTTGTGATATTACTTCGTTTAACATCCTACTTCTTATCTATTTACAAATGATTTTAAATAAAATAAAAATATGCGTAGAATTTGCTAGAGTATATAATTAAATTACTAAAATGATTTGTCATTGTCATACATTTTCAATTATATTCTAAGAAAAAACGTATGTATTATGTATAGACAACAATATGATGATATCGTTTGATATGGATCTAAGAATACCAACTCATGTCACATATATTAAGTGTTATACGAACGTAAGTAATCATCCATCGTCCGTATAAAAACCAATCTGCCTACCACAATTTTATATCATTATACTCACATACTTCATCTAAAAATATGAATACGGATAAACATTTTTAACATTTTAATGTTAATAGATTATTAAGTTCTATATTTAGATCAAAAATTAAAGCATTTTATATTTTTATGTATGTAAGTATGTCTCGTATAAGATTATATCATAAAGTTCTCTATTCGCTAAAATAAATATTATATTCTCTCGCTAGGTAAGTATATATAATGGAGCAAAACATTTTAATGTTTCTCTGTGCCTTTTTTAAATATATATTTTTTGTTTGTAAACAAATTTTGCGTTAAGTAATTTTGTTTATCATTTTTTTCTTTTTTTTTTCTTTTTTTTGCAAATATTTGAATGATAGTGAGTAATGAGTATCTAAAAATATTGTACGTTTTTATTTTTCGTAGTTAATTCACAGTAATATTATATAGAAGTAAGAAATTTATGACAACAAACGATAATGAAAGTCATTGTATTATGGGTGCATACTTATAAGGTGGCATTTATAAAAATATGATGTAATTTTGAGTATAATTGACAACTACCATTTTTTTTTTTTTTTTATTTAACCGCATTTTATCTTTTTTGCAATAATTATTATCGCTTTCAACACCTTTTCCATGTTTCTAGAAAACCAGCTTTAATTAGATTGTGTTTGTAATATTATTATCAAATATTCCCCGTACTAATTCCGAATTACGTATAAGTAAAAAAAAAAAATCTCATATATGCAACTGTTGTAGACCTCTGAATAAGTACTTAATGTTCACAACTGCTGCGTGAGAATGACTTTTATTCGAATCTTAAATAAACCAATGACTTGATTATAATACCATTGAATTTTAAAAGAATTTTTTAATTAGGTATACATTTTTATTATGCAAAAAAAAATCTATTCAAAGGCGATATCACATGCAAATAGAATGATAATTGCATTTTTACAATTTTGTTTGTTTTTTTTTTTTTTTAAATATGAAACATAAGAAGAAAAATATATATTTTAGGATACACACCTCTTTATAATACGACGTGAAATGACTGCAAAGTACAATTTTCATTTATTTGAGAAAATTTCAAATGTTCTACATTTTTTATTTAAATATTCCAAGAATTTCTTTTTAAAAAATTTATTGCACAGCTCTTTCAAAAATATATTTATATGTATGTTCACAAGAAATCGTAAATTAATATGATAATGAAATCAGTATGTTAAAAAGTAACGAAAAGAAAAAAAAAAAAAAATACACAAAAATTAAAATTGTGAACGATTAATCCAGTACAGATATTGCGTCAGGCTAATTGGCCATATAAATATTGAATATATATATATATTTTGTAAGCTGTTTGCTGTGTTGTGTTGTGTTGTGTTAACACAATATTGTTGTGTGTTCGTTTGTTCAAAAAAAAAAAAAAAAAATCAGAAAAGAAAAGAAAAGAAATATACAAAAAAAAAACTACCACACCGCAATCCGCAGTATCAGAGTACAAAATAATATATAGAGTGAACTGTGTGTACAAAATAGAGCTACGCTGGTTTCGTCTTTAAAACCATTCGGGTTAGTCACATCGATTGTAGATACGTTGACCGGTAGTGTTGATGTTTGATGATAATTAATATTATTTACAAAAAAAAAAAAAAACTCAACACACATTTTCAACAATATGAAGTTTTATGTATTCAAAATAAAGTGTATATATACAAATATAAAATAAAGACTGTAATAGTGATTTGATAGTATTTATATTAAATTGGGCTCGTCTCTGTGCTGAGATATCGCAAACGACATTGATTATACGTTGCGACGTTAACGCGCGCGAGATATTGTGGTTTTAGTGTTTTTTTTTTTTTTTTGTTTTTTTTTCTTTTTTCATCATTAATTCAATATAAATGAACGGAATACACTTCATCCTTTTAGTTTGTTTTCAGAAGTACTATTTAAGGCAGTTCATTAACTAATGTTCAGTCAATTGTGCGGTTTGTCTTGTGTGACATTAAGTGGTTAATTTAGAAGCAATGTTTAAATTATATTTTTATTTAAAACGGTTTTAAACGAATTTTTTTTTAAATAATTTCAAATATTCTCAAAAATAAAAACGGAATAAAAATTAAATTAAATTATTATTTTTTTAATTTTTTTTGGTTTTTTGGTACGGAAATAAATTTCAAATAATTCGAATGCAATTATTAGTGAATGGAATTTTATTTATAATAGTTGAAAATTTTATAGAAAGGATATTAACTTGGATTATTAGGTGAACAGTAATTTCAAAATTAAATCACAAAACCAAATATTTATCGAATTGAGAGAAGATCAATAAAATGCCAGTTGGGCAAAAAAAATTAACAAATTTTTTTAATAAAAGTCTTTCTCTTGTGTGACAAATAAGAAAATAAATAACAAAATATTATTTTTTTGGTTTTTGTCGTTTTTTTTTTTATTAAATTTTATGTTTTAATTGAAATTTTGTGATATAATAAACCTAATTTATTAAAATTCGTGTTGCGCGTCTACTTAAAAATAAATAAAATAAATAAATCAATAATTTTTTTTTTTTTTAAAAAAAAGTAAATAAATAAATATTGAAAACAAAAATGATTGAATTAAAAATGAATAAATTCATTGCAATGTGGTGTTTCATATCTATTGCTATGCACAATCAATATTATTATTGTGCACATTCAATGTCGGTACACGAAGTAATTAACAGCGATATAATCGATACATCACATCATAATAATAATAATAATAATCATCATCATACACGACATCATAGACATTCACCGAATATGTGGACGATATTAGGTCAAACGGTTAAAAGTAATGACAATAATGAGAAATATTATAAAGATATGAATGATAAAAATCATATGGAAATGGAATCGAAAGATTTAAATATTTTAGAAAAATATCGTCAGCATGAACAAAAGAAATCGAATTGTCCAAAATGTCAAAATCGTCCCGAATTACGTATGACTGAAGATCAATTAACTGAATTGCGTATTGAATATGTGAAAAATCAAATATTACGTAAATTAAAGCTTACAGAACGGCCACAGGTGTCTGTTAGCAGTATACCAAAGCCGGTAGCTGAAGGTGCCACATTTCAACTTGGTGATGATGAAGAACCAATGCATGGCATACCAGACGAATTTTATGCAAAGACAACACAGAAAATCATATTTCCACAATTAGGTAAAGATTCTATTTTTTTCTTTATTTTTTTTTTTTTTTGGTTTTTGGTTTTGTTTTCTTTTTAATTTTATTTACTCTTAAGCTTAATGACCAAAAAAGTTTTGTTGTTAATTTGAAAGAAAAAAAAGCACCAATAACAATAACAGACATTATAAATGAACGGTTTACATTTATAAAAACGTTATATTTGGAAACCCAATTTCCGTGAGCCTCAATAAATTTTATTTAGGTGTCCAATAATTAGGTTTGTTTTTGTTTTCATTCATAACATCCTCAACATCGTATTGTATTTTTATTTTTATTATTAAAATATTTACTGATTTTAAATAAAAAAAAATTGTCGCATTGCATTGTCTGCAATGTGTTATTTATAAAAATGCTAATTTTTATTTATAATTAGAAAATTAAATTTAAAATTTTATAAATATTTCTAATTCAATTTGATATGAATTTTCTAAGAGTTTCGTATATTTTTTTTTTTTTTTTCATTATCGGCATTCTAAAACGCGGTCAATAAATACGATTAAAATCAATTCTGTGTTTTTACAATTATAATTTTATAACTACAACCATTATTTTATTTGCATTTATTTTGCAAGCTCTATCAATTTTATACATTTAATAATCGCACACACAATACCAAATAATTATTTCCGTGATTATTTTATAACAGCTTTTAATTATAATTATCGTTATTTGATAATGAAACTAAAGTATAATTTATTTTCAAAAACATATATTTATGATGATCCAAGCATATTTTTTTATTTATTTAATTTTTTTTTTTTGAATAACAATTAAACAAAATATCAAAATAATAATTTTATTATTATCATCATCACACGGACAACACCAGACAACGTAACAATTAAAATATTATAGTTTTTTTTTGTTTTTTGTTATATGTTTTGCAACCAAACAAAGGTCAATATTGGAATAGATCGAAAACGCGGAGATAAAAAAAAGAAAACATGCAGAAATTGAAAATTTTTCTCAGAGAATTTAAATATAATTTTTTTTTATACAAACGGGAAAATATTTCATTTCTACTTTTTAAATATCTCTGTATTTATTTTTTTTTTTTTTTTATTAGTTTTAAACTTTGATTTGCGACAAAACTAATGAGAAAATTGATGTATTTTATTCAGTTTCTGATTAGCTGCTGCTCATTACTAAAATCTAAAAAAGCAAGTTTCATGTGAATACAATTCAATTTATAAAAACGCAAAAAGTTAAAGATAATTTTTATTTTTAAATAATTTAAATATAGAATAAGTTCAGTTTAAAGAAAAAAAAGAAAACAGAATTTTTTAATATTTGATAATAAAAATCAAAATACCGCAATTAAATAGAAAATAAATACAGATTTATTTCAAAAAAGAAATCATTAAATTCCCAAAGGTCGACCGAAATAAAACTAGAAACAAAAAAAGGAAAAAAGAAAAGAAAAAAATTGAAAAAATCACAAAAAAGATTAAATTTGAAACTAAATATATAACATGCGAATAACTATAATATTATACTATGTCTGCAAAATTTGCAAAAAAATTTCTACCTCCCGTCAAACGTAATCATATATGTCTCACGCTAATATTTACATTTATTATCATGCTTATAGTTTGTAAAAATTTTTGTTTAGCCTCCGCATAAAATTCCCATCTACAAGTCTGCCATAACTGTATTTATTTTCTGTCTATCTATATGTCTACTTATATACAGCTCTGTGTGTGTCTGTCACATCCATAACAATATTCTATCATAACATTCAACAATTTACACGAAATTCTAATTGAAATTTTTATATAAACACTAGAAAATACGTGATAATACCCATCGATTGTAGTGTAGTGTATGATTCAGTTTCAGTTTTATTTAGCATTGATGTATAAAAATCATTATAAATTTAGATCTTCATTTTTAATTCCAAAGTTCAAAATATTTTTCAATTTCAATCATGCTTGTGTTACGTGAATGCTGAACATTTTATTATTATTATTATAAATATTATTAATATATTAAGCGCATATTGATAAATAGAAATATAAAATTGTGTATACACACAATGAGACTAGAGTGTACCAGTTTATATTTTATATTTATTGCGATAAATAAACAACAATTATATTAGTACAACTGGTTTTTCATTCTTTTATAGTATTTAATAATTTAATTGCAACTATAATCGTTCTGATGTTCTTGGTATAATGTTATGGATTTTATAGAGATTATATAGCTTGTGATTTGACCATTTTAAACACAGACAATTTATATCTAATTATCGTAGTGCATATCTGGATACTATTTAATTTTCCGATATTTATATAAGATTTATATTATGAACGATATGCAAATCCATTAATATTTCATAATACTATCAGAGCTGATCTTAATAATAGATAAGATAATAGTTGAGATGCACACACGTGCTTTGCCAGCAACATCATAATTAATTTTAAATAATATATATTTGATATATTGTTTTCATTTGAACATAAATTAAACAAAAAAAAAGTGTGTCTTGGAATTTGCTGACAAATAAATACATTACACATACAGTTCTTTACCTTACTTAATAACATATTATTATTTGGAATTTGTACTTTGATTGAACTTCAAGATAGTGTCAACATATTTTTTTTTTTTTTTTTTTTGTTACTTTATTCTTAGTTACTTACATTGTTGATTGGTATAACCCAAAAATGACCAGCAACTTTATTAATAGACATAAAAGCTGAATATTTATTAATTTATTTTTGTTTTTTTTTTTTTGCTTCTCTCTTTTTGCCCGTTCAGATAGTGAACAATGCAAAGAAATCGATGATCTGGGCTCATCGATGTGCTTTACAATTCAAATTCCTGCAGATATTGATTACAGAGATGTTGAAAGTGCTGAATTATGGGTCTACAAGCAGCCACACATCATGAACATAAACAAACATTCGTTTTTAATTAGCGAAGTGGAAAATTGGGATTCAAAAAACATTAAAAAACCATTTGCCATACAAGAGACAAATGTCACTGGTAATTATTAAAACAAAAAAAAAATATTCCTTATTATTACTATTTTTGTTGATATTTTTCTTTGTTGTCGTTCAAACAAACATTTAAACATATTTCCATTTCTATAATTAATTCTGATAAGCAAAAATATACAATTTAATTAAAAATAACACACACAAAAAAAAAGAAAGCAATTTTTTTCATGTTCATTTTTTTTTATTTTTATTTCATTAAACCAATTTTAGAAGAATGGGTTAAAATCGACGTTGCATGGCGTATACAAAATTGGATTAAATACAATGATCTCTATCATATTATTGATATATCGTGTAATACGTGCGAAAAACATCCATCATTGGATTTATTTTCACTTGACAATGATTACAAACCATTTATCGTTGTAAATACGCATACAAGTAGAAAAATAAAGCGACAACGACGAAGTATAAACTGTTCTGCCGGTGTATCAGAATGTTGTCGTGAAAAATTATATATTTCATTTGCGGAAATTGGTTGGAATGATTGGATATTACATCCGCCTGGTTACCATGCATATTTCTGTCGTGGATCATGTGCTTCAGCAGCAACAATAACACTTAGCGGTTCACATTATAATTCTGTATTAAGGGTAAGTAAAATTTAGCATTCTTCTTCTCCTATTTTTTTCTTTTTTTTCTTCCTTCATCGTTATTATGTATTGAATATAATTCATATTTTATGCATGTTTGTGTATATACATTTTACAAGCAGCATAAAGTTTGGGTTCAGTAAGCGAATAAGATTATGTAGAAAATAGGATCTTTAACAAGGTCTCAATGTTTTTGTTGGAAATTATTTCCGAATATTAAAATACTTTTATATCGCCTACTGAATATATGTTTTCCATTTGATAAATTGTATTTATTATTTTTTTTAAATTCGTTCTTAAATTTTACTTCATATCGAAAAGAAAAATTCGCATTGTGAACTTAACTTTGAATACATTTTTCCCAACCAACAATATTTTTATATTAATCTTTATTTATTTATTTATTTATTTATTTTATTTTTTTTTATATATATTTTCCAACACAGAAAGTTATGTACCAACGAAATAATTCAAAAAGCAACAGCAAAAGTTTAGAGCTTGTACCGTGTTGTACGGCAACACAATTTTCATCATTACAGCTTTTCTATATGGACAGTAATAATACGGCGACCCAGAAAACTCTACCAAATATGGTAGTTGAAGCATGTGGATGTATGTGAAATATTGTGCAAATTGTATCGTAATGGTTGGAACGTGCAAAACTATCGATTAGTATCGAGCCTAATTTTATAATTTATAAATTATTGTTATTTTATTTATATTGAAAAAAAAAAAAACAAACAAAAAAACAAAAAAAAAAAAATGCAAAATGCATAAATCTTAAAACGAGAGCAGTATTGTAATATGCTAATTTTTATTAATTATATTTAGAGTGTCAATGTGTTTACATTTTACCGTCACTACTTTTTCCATACATTTATCATTTTGTTTATTGTTTTCAATTATTTGTGTTTAACTTTTAATTTTAGTTTTAATTATGTATTTTTTTATTTGTCATTTGTACACCGCAATTTATTAATGTCTGTGACATTCCATCATTTATATACTTAAAGAATTATTTATTTCAATTGTGTGTGTGTGTTTTTTTTATCCATTCAAATTCTGTGTAAACTTTATATTCCTTTAAATAGAAAGATTTTTTTTTGTTTTTAATGTAATTAAAGAGGAGTGAGTAAGTATTCCATTGCTTTCATGGATAATTTCTAAAGATTCAAATCACCTTTATATGTGACACAGCCATTCTAGCCTGATGCACAAACCAAAACCATTTAAATTCAATTATATGTTACGATCATTAATTATTTAGTTGAATTCTCTCAAAGATATTAGAAAGTACTTTCAAAATGTACCTGCGGTGACATATCAAAGATGCAGTGCAGTTTCTTATATTGATTTAAATCTTATGGAAAATAAATTGAAAATAAAGTTTGGTTCAATGTTAAAGTGTAATTGGAGCTAGCAAATATCTGGTTAAATTTTGTTTGAAATGTTTTTCATGTTTAATATTATGTTCAATTGAATGAACATATTTATATAAAATAGAATTTAGGACATAACTTTCAATCCAAAGTGAATGTCAATGTGAAAATTTTGGTAAGTTAATAAATCTATTATGTGAAGATTTTATTCGATTTGTATAATAAATCGAGATTATATTGGATCTCATTAATTATTTATGCGATAAAGCTAATGTTTATTCACATTAATGTGAATATTATAGAGAGTTCATAAGTCTACACCTCATTCTTAGTTCAATTTAATATATTTCGTCGTCTATATTATCCATCAAATATTATCTTAAATAAAATTATATCAATAAATGCTTTTTATTTCGAACAATTGATATAAACCGTGTAGCGCTCTACAAAAATATATCATATAAACGTTTTACTTTAATACTCCAATGACCGATTTGCCAACACATTATAGCAATATTTATAGCACTACAAAAATGTATCCTAACTTCAATGAAAAATGTGTATATGGGCAATTCCACCGTTAGGCACGTTACACGTTCCGACGTTTTGGATCAAATTGCGTAAATTCCAATAGTCAA
>JAABKK020057367.1:0-10829 GCA_011634745.2 Catotricha subobsoleta
CCAATGCTGTATCTCGAACTGTTCTCAAGATATTGACCAAAATGAAATTAGCGACAAAAATAGCGGGCACAGCCTTGCTTATGAGTTGGTTACAAAAGTATATTAAATACATATTAAAAAAAATAAAAAATACTACAAACTGAAGGAAAAAACTAATTCATTTTTATATATTTTTAACTATAATATAAATTATATGATATAAAAAAAGCAAAATGCGAAGAGGCGAAAAATATGAAATAAATACGTTTTTTTTTCTATTCATAAATTTCTATTCTAAATTTAAAAAAGTTAGTGAAATAAAATTAAAATTTATGAAGGTGAAAAAGAAATAGTGAATTTCACTGCGTTATTTATTGTACATGTACATGTGCAAGAAATTTTTTAATTAAAATTTAATTAAATCTGGATAAGTTAATTTAGTCATAAATTTTATTTAATTTTAGAAGCTCGTTTATTGCAATTAATTAAAAGTATGTTTTTTATTTGTACAGCTTTTATGTTATCTTTAAATTTTGTTCCATTCAGAACACTGACTTACTCTAAAAATCTGATCCTCTATACCGGTAATGAAATTATTCGTTATTAAGACTCAATATATAATCTGCTCTTTTTTAGTCGCTTCAGCTAATCAATTTTGAGAATATTAATGTAATATTTTATAAGAAAAACGTATATAAAAATACGTCTTTTTTTTCTAATTATAAATATCGATTTAGGTTAGTTCTGGTGTCAGTTACCATTTGTGTTACTGATATTTTCTAATAACTTTTTTTTTTTTGTTATTTATTTATAAATATGTATTGCTTATAGTTATTTATGATTATTTTTAATAACATGTCACTTCGTCTTTATTTTTAGACCGTTTTAGAAAGTAATACACCTGCTGCAGCGGGGGATGATGAATTTGAGCTTTGGGATCAGAATCAAATGTTGAGGGCTGATAATGATTACAAGTAAGATTTTCACTTATTCAAAATCTGAAACGAAAATATTATAATGTCACTATTTTATGTTTTAGTTCTAGATGGGGTCACGCTGGATGGTGTAAACCTTCTTGTATTCCAATCTCAATCATATTAACGCTCATAATTTTAGTTGTATTGCTTCCACTTTTAGAACATAATGATAAATTATCTGCCAAAAAAAATGCAACTCCATATATTTGTACTGATAATTGCAGGTAAATGCGCAATTTTTAGATATATAAGCAATAAAAAATGAAGAGGCAATAAATAAAAAGAAAAAACATTTTACTTTTAGATTACAATTAGTTGAAAGTATACCCGAGGGATTATTTTATCCGTCGGGAAGTCCAAAATTTATGTCAACATATGATGCTTGGAATACATTAATTGACATGGCAAACAAAACAATAAGCATTGGCTCATTTTATTGGACTTTACGAGGTGCTGATGTTTATAATCACTCATCCGCTTGGCAGGTATTGAATTTATTTCTAAAGCGTATAATATCTTCTGTCAGCTTAATTTTTAATATATATATTCTACAAATTTAATTTTTTTTTATCAATGTTTATTTTTTTATCAGGGTGAAAAAATCTTCCAAAATATTCTTAATGCGGGCACAAAACGAAAAATTAAAATACGAATTGCACAAAGTGCACCAACAAAATTATCACCAAATATCGATACAGAAATTATTGTTAAACGTAAGGCAGGTATTGTTCGTTCCGTTAATTTTCCTCGATTGATCGGCGCTGGTGTATTACATACAAAATTATGGATTGTCGATGGTGAGCACATGTATGTGGGAAGTGCTAATATGGACTGGCGATCATTGACACAGGTTTGAAGAATATTTCGTTGTTGGTTAGTTAATAATTTTAACTTTATATTATTTTTTAGGTCAAGGAACTGGGTGTCCTTCTTACCAATTGCTCATGTCTTGTAAATGATGTTTCAAAAATATTTAACGTATATTGGGATATGGTTGGTTTCCATTCTTAAGATTTTTTTCTTTTTCTTGGTACAATATGATCAAACATTTTAATAATGTGGTTTTCTTAGGGCAGAGAGGATTCACGCATACCACCAGCATGGCCAAAAGAATATAATACAAAATTAAATATATCAAATCCAATAACAGTTAATTTCAATGACAATTACAAATCCAATACATATTTCTCGGTACGATTTGATTTTTTTCTATAAGAAAAATTTATTGAAATAATGCTGGTCTATTTCTAATTATAGAGTTCACCGCCTCAGATGAGCCCTAAGGGACGTACACAAGACATTGATGCCATCATTAATATTATTGAAACTGCAGAGGAATTTGTTCACGTTGCGGTTATGGACTATTTTCCATTAACACTTTACACACCTAAAATTAAGTAAGATTGTGTGTTGTACTTTTATTGTTAACGATTGCATCTCCAATATATGCTTACAATTAAAAACGAAATAATTACCTTAAATTACGTTGTTATAAAAATGAGTCAACAAGTAAATTTTAATTTTAATTTTTTGAAAATTAAGCAATAATACGATATATAAAAAAAAAAAAAACAATAAATAATAACATTTTAACATGCACAGCACATTTTGCATAGGTTCTAATTTCATTTTTTTTTGTTTATAATCCAAATAACATAGATATTGGCCACTAATCGATGATGCTCTCCGAACTGCTGCTTTAGAAAACAAAGTTGCGGTAAAATTACTAATATCCTGGTGGAATCATTCAAGATCACAAGAGGACTACTTTTTAAGATCACTGGAAGAAATATCAGAATCATATCCAGGCGTGGATATTAAAATTGTATGTGAATTCAACTTTAGAAATCATTTAAATTCATCATCAAAATTTCATAAATAAAACAATTATCTCAATTTTCAGAAACGATTTATATTACCTACAACCGAGGATCAACTTAAAATTCCATTTGGTAGAGTGAATCATAACAAATATATGGTTACAGATAGAGTGGCGTATATTGGAACATCGAATTGGTCTGGTGATTATTTCATTAATACTGCTGGCATTGGTTTCGTATTGGAAGATTCGGATCATGATCGTAATGAAAGTGTATCAACAATTCGAAGTGATTTGGCCAATTTATTTGAACGCGATTGGAACAGTGTGTATGCGGTTGATTTAATGAGACGACACGCATTTATTTAAATATTTATAATTAATTCGATGTTAGAGGAAAGTAAATTTTGTTCAAAAATAGTGAATTTATATATTTTTGTTTTTCAACCGAAATGTCTCGATCTTTCTTACCGATTTTTAAATAATTATTTTATATATTTTAAGGTATGACTAAGATATATTCATATTGTATATGTAGCAAATTTGTTTTAAGGTATGACTATAAGATATTCATATTGTATTCAGTAAAATCTCTCTAAGTGTATTCTCACTAGGTGAGAAACGTCTATTTATATGAACACAACGAGAAGTTGATATTCTTTAAGTGAGCAACACTCATAACTGAGTAGATTAGGGTGCGACCTTAGCATGCCCACTTAGAGAGGTTTTACTGTATTTAGATAAACAAAATAAAATAAATATGAATGAACTCATATTTAAGTAATTGTAATTGAATGAAATAAGAGATTTGCGACCTTCTTTCTTTGACTGAATTTTATGTTTAATATTAAGTTATTTTTTTTCGATTGCTAAACCAAACCATTAAAAAAAGTGATACGTAGCAATATTTTTTATACTTCTTTGTAAATTATACTTATAAGTGAAATTGTTTTAAGTTTAATATTAATTGTAGCAAAGAACGCATACCTGTTTTCAAAGTCTTTCATTAAACTTTAAATGAATTAAATAAACTAGACTAATTTATAATTGCTCATTCTGGATGGTGGAATAATCTTCCAATATATATTCGCGAAATTTGCGGGACGATCTCTAGTTCATCGTATGGTTGAAAATTATTTGCTGAACAAGCAAATTAAATGTTTGGAAAATAATTAGTTTTGAAATTCAAATCAATAGCCATGCATTAATTTTCTCATTCGTATTGTTTTCATTTTCTTATCAATTTAGTATAATTCAATATATTTTAATTCATTTCAATTTTGTTTGATCAATTTAATGTGTATTATATATTGTATTGACTATTGACACATTTTAATTCAATTTAATTTAATTTTAGTTGATCAGTTTTTATAGTTTAATTCAATTAAATACAATTATATGTTTTAATTTTTGTTAATTTTAATCAGTTCAACTTAATGCATTATAATTGGGTGCAAACCAGCATGGATGGGTGAAAAACTATCACATCCACATATATTGATGTATTATTTTATTAAAAAATAAATAAATAAAATAAATAAAAAAATCATGTATTTCAACATATCGATAGCTATGTTTAAATAAAATTTAATGAAATTTATATGTCTATTTTGTTTTAGCATTTTAACTCTTGATTTGTATTTTACTGCAAATCAGAGTATTTTAATTAAATTACTGAACGAATAATAATTTCCTTGTATGACCAATGTCTTCAATCCACTTTATATAATGAACAGCCTCTGGATATATTTTCCTGGATATGTTATTTGACTACCAGTACCAAGCGTTGTAATATACTAACAGTTGCTGAAATACCATGATCACCTACTGTATATAAATATCCGTCAGAATCGTACTGAAAGTTGCATAATTTCAATATTTATAATATACCTAAATATTTAAAAACTCATGTGGTGACTTTAAACATTTTTAATTATTTACTTAGAATTAGGCGCTGTTCTGTTCATATATTACGTAACGCGATTTTGGTCTGTTTTAGCCCCCCTCTCCATCGTAACATTTTTTATATCACCTCCCCCCAAGAGCGTTCCGTAATATATGAATAGCGCCTTACTAGATTCTATGCACACCAGCACACCTTATACTTTTTTTTTCTTTATTTAATTAACTGATAATTTTAATTGTACAATTATAAATCTACGTATGTGAAAGATATGAACAAGAGACTGTATAAATAGTCGTCTGTTTCAAAAATTACGTAGATATGATCAAAATGTAGATGTGGTCAAGAATTCAAAGGAAACATAATTTTGTTTTTCAAGTATTCATTCATTCTGAATGAATGAAATTAAAGTCTAAACATAATGAAGACTAATTTAATTTCAGTCCTTTTTTTTTTCTTTATTGATAACAGTAAATTAAAAATTGTATTAATAAGGTAATTTTATAATAAAAGAAAAGTTCGCTCTTGTGACTAGAATATTTGCTAATTTTACTTATAAAATATGTTAATATTGGAAAGCTATCAATTTTTATAAATAGTTACAGACTACACTATTTTAGTTACAATATTAAAACAATTTTAATGTTGTTTAATAAAAATTTGATAAAAATCACAAGTTTTAGGAAAAAATTAATTTTCACATTTATTATTAAATTTACAATACGAATTGAAAATAAATATTTAAACTTAATTAGTAAACGAATAATGTTATTCATCGCTTTGATCTGGCCAAACATTTTCTTCGATCCAATTTATGTAATAAGAAACCCGGGTATAAACTCCTGGATATGATGTTCCACAACCGAGACCAAACGATGTAATTCCAACAATTGTAGAAACACCCAGTTCACTTACTATTTCTAGAGCTCCACCAGAATCACCCTAAATATTAGGAAAGTCAGATAATCAATATATTGTATAATATCAATTTTTTAATATATTTATATTTAATAAAATACGATGTAAAGATTTTATGTAATTTTTTATATTTACTTCACAGCTATCATGTTCCGTCTCTGGATCATATGCACACATTTGACCCATATTTAAACCATTTATAAGCCTGGAATCGTTTATACCTCGTTTTAAATTTTCGGCAAATAGCGTTGAATTGCATTGTTCAAGTGACATCGATGTCACATTAGTTTTTAGCAAAAGGTTCGATTTAACTTTGAAGCATATGTCATTTGAATTTTTAATTAAAACAAAAAACTGAAAATATGATTTTGATTAACTTACTTCCAAGTGGTGCAGTAATTCCCCAGCCAGTGACAATAAGATCAGTATTGGCATCCAAATCGGCGATATTTGTTCGTAAACACGCTGGATGCATATTATAAGCGAATATAATGGATTCATTTAATCGTATTAAGCCAATATCGTTTATACTTGATTTAGGAGAGTAATCAGGGTGTGGAATAAGCTCCTAAAATATTTTTTTCATATAAATATAAATTAGAAATAATCAATTTTTGTGCTCTAATTTAAACTATAAAATAAATAGGTCGCTTTCGTTTTTGTTACTTGCAGTTAATAGTGAGGGGGTAACTTTATGAATGTATTTGTATATATTTATACATCTATACGTAAATACATGCAAAAAGCTACTCATTATTATCATTGAGTAATGTAATAAGAATGAACATAATACTTACAGATATATTTCTCAGTTCGCTCTCATAATGTTCTCTAATATCGATCTTTAATAATTAGGAAAAAATACTTTTCTTTAATGGAATCTTATAGCATAATAAATATATGTATTAATTACTGTTCCTATTCTCACTGCAACAGGAGAAATGCTTTTATAAATACAATGAGCTGCAGTAATAACAAAATTCTCTGAAATAATAGATCCACCACAACGATATTCCAGTCCAGCATTACGTATTAATCTGTTAGAATAACCCAGAGCAACCTAAAAAACAAGAAATAAAGTTTGTTCACGTTTTGTTTTATTTTAAAATGGGGCTCTAGAAATTTTTGTGTGAACGTACCATATGTGGAAACTCGCCTAATACAGTTTCACTTCCTTCCCAAATTTTGTATTCTAAAATTAATTGTTATTAACATAATATTTAAAGAGCACACATTATTTGAAATATATATGACCTACCCATTTTGTACCATCCTCCCATTGCAGACGTATTCAAATAACTATCACATGCTAAATTGTGTTTGAAAATAAAAATAATTTGTTAATAATCAAAAAAGATTCAGATTATGAAATATTTGCCTTGTACATCTTAACGTAACAAAATATTGCATACAAACCAATGTCAATCATAGATTTTCCAAGTTTTGTTGTAATTAAGGGTGGATTGTTAGTAGCCCCTCTCAAAACCAGTGTTCTGCAACGAAGTAATAAGTATGAAAATCACAATAACTTTTTAAAAAAAAATCACATACTCGTTTATGAGTGGTGTTTCAGTAGAAGTTTGATTATCATCACCACAGCAAACTATTGGTGTTTTACCCTTTAATTAAGTGATCATATATTAAAGAATTATCATTATAATTAGTTCAATTAACATTTGATATTTTGAGTGTATGATCAAATGTCCAGGACAAAACGCATTACTACAAAGCTGTTAGTCATTTTGATACACTCAATGAAATTTTTTAAAACGCGATATTCATTCATGTAAGTTATTGTACATTTTGTTAGAATATCATTGTTTTTAATAGAACGGATTATAATTTAATTTACCTTAAATGAACATGACTTTATATCATTATATGTCATAATATCATTTTCCAATTTTGTTTTTATCCATTGACATGTTTTAATAGGTTTACATATACCAGATGTTTTATCGTGAAGCTCACAACTCGATCCTTCTACAGAGAAAAAAAAAATAAATAAATTAAGTAGATGTTCATTTACTAACTTACGAACTCTTATATACAAATTATCAAAATATATAGTGATCCAATTTTAATTGTGCATTAGTTAAAACTTTCCAGAACATTTTTATCTAATGATAAACCTACATAAAAAGAAATGAAAAAAAGTAAAGTATTGGTTTCATAATTTTTTGTTGTTTTCTTTTTTTTCTTTTTTTTTCCCAAAATTGAAGTTGTGTACCAATCCATTAGCAACTTGTTTTTCAAAACGATCAAATATGTAATTAAATATGCTCGAAATAATATCTACCATCTTAACCATTCTATTTAAAAAAATATAATCCGAATATCTTTTAATACCGCAAGTCTTTATACAAAATAATTCTCTATAGGAAGTAACTATTGTCAATAATATAAAATTAATAACCACATACAACATATTACACATATTATATTACGTTAAACCTATCATTTTGTAGAAAATAAATAAATAAATAAATACTAAATAGCGAATTATAGATTTTATTATTTTAATAAATTTAATCATATGAATATTTCCGATACAGAAACTGCTATATTTTCAATTGCTTTATTTACTGAAATCAAATTTAATAAAATCCATGCTAAAATGTCGTTATAACGCTATATGAACTTGAAAAGATTTATGATATGTAATTAATCACTAACGTATGCTATGCATGTATTATATGTATTTATTTGTTTAATTGTTGTTAAATGAACTTACCATTTAATTGCACATCTACTGGCGCCCATAAAACTGTTACAAAAATCGAAATTAATAAACATATTATTTTTCATTATGAATTTAACTTTAAATCATTTTTTTTATTTGAAAGGAAAAAAAAAATGTGGAAACTCGAATAAATGATTGAATAAAATGTTGTCGATCGACAATTCAAAGTTGTTCCATCGAGAAAAAATTGTTCTGATAATAATATGGTTCAACTATTTAACAGGTACGTGGTATATAGCAGATGAATACCGACAGTTTAATTGCGACCCCGACAAATATATTTTTGGACCAGCTGGCGAAGCTTTACTTTAACACTTCATCTTGACTATCAACATTATTGCTCATTAAAGAGATGGTTTTAGTAACTTTTATATAAAACGCATGGTGTAATTTTTAAGATAACCATTGATAGTTAAGATGAATTGGAACGATATGCATTTATTACACCCGCTGTAGCCTCGTGTTATATACAAAATGATTCAAAGATATTAACAAAAATAAATTACTTAAATTAACTAAATCATCACTACTAGTTTCTCCAAGTCTATTAGTAGTCAATGGTGAATTGTGTATAATCATTTTAGAAGCCAGTGTTCTGCAATGAAATAATAAAAATTAATATTGTATTTGATTTATTGAAAATGTACTCTTACTCTATTGTGTCTGTTGTTTCTCTGGAAGTGCTATTGTCCTCACCACAACAAGCTCTTAACATTTTACCCTTTGGATGTGAACATATTAAAGTTAATTAACACACGCATTTATTTTAATATTACCATTGAAACACCAGCTACAATAAGTTATGCTTGGACATCATTTTGATTAATTGAATAAAAAGGTTCTAATATAATATTACAGATGAAAGCTTGTGAAAAATGATTACATCAAAACTGTGTTTGTCAAAATGATGTTCAACAAATTTATTCTAAGCCGATGATTCAACGGCAATTTATTTAATTCTTTATTTACCACTAATGAACATTGTACATCAGTGAAATCAAATATATCATTTTCCATTCTTGTTTTTATCCATTGACATATTTTAATCGGTTTGCATGTACCAAATATTTTATCATGAAGTTCACATCGGCTTCCATCTGTAATAAACAGTAAAATTTAATTTTAATTCTTTAAATAGCTAATTAATTTATTTATAAAATAATAATAATAAATAAATTCAAGCATTGGGAGTTTTTATTAAAGACTTCGTTTCTGCACTTATAGAAAAACCGTGTATAAACAAATAAAATATAAACAACAACATATCACGATGGGTTATCGCTTGTAGATTATTGCAATTTGATATTTTAATTATTACATACGAATAAACAGCAAAGACTTTCAGAATGGATCTCGCTTTTCGTAACTGGAATGATTTAAAAAGTAAAATAAAAATATATTTCGATTTTCCAAAAAATGATCACGCGAATTAATTAATTCATAATCCATATTTCTATTTCTAGTACTTTCAATTATCTAATCTATGATTAACCTCTATTATGATAAAGGAAATTTACTTTAGTATTCTGACGATTATAACAAAAGCGAATTTCTACGAAAAGTAACGATCAACTGTTCTTTTTTACAAAAGAAAACAATTTGATAAATAAAAATTGAACCATACAATATTTTATCAATCATACACCCAAAGAAATATTTGAGACCTTGTGCATTAGGGTGGATCGACTTTTTTTTCGTAGCTTCTACCATGATTTTCTGAGTTGTATTTTGTCCTCTCATTAACGTGCTAAAAGGATTTTGAAAATAAATGAGATCTTCGATGTGCTCAAGCGATCGCGACCCACAAGGTAGAACCTCGAGGTATTTTTTTTTAACCCCGAGGTATTTTTTTTTAATCAATTAAAAAAAACTATATCAGAATATCGTAAATTAGTCGTAAATAAGTCTATAGCAATAATAGGCGGATTGAAACAATTAAAAACTTTACCAAAACTATTTAATTCATGAAAATAAAAAAAATAATTGATTCTCATAAGGTTTTAAACATTTGCAAGAAAGTTAAAAAAAAAACTTGAGGTTAAAAAAAACACCTCGAGGTTAAAAAAAAGCCACGAGTTTATACCTTGTGAGTTGCTTGAGCACATCGAAGATCTCATATATTTTCAAAATTCTTTTAGCACGTTAATGAGAAGACATGCAACGCAGAAAATCATGGTAGAAGGTATGAAAAAAAAGTCGATCCACCCTATTGTACATGTAAATAATATATTTAGTTTACTTCCTTTATTCGTACAATGTTAATTATTTATAGTTGGTTTGTTGGTACTTACTGTTTGATTGTGCTGAAGCCAATTTAATTATTACAAAAATTAAACTAAAGAGGAGTATTTTAACAGTATGGTTTTCACTTTGAATTAAACTTCTCATATTACGGTTTATTTAAAAAAAAATTATTATAGTATTATAAGAGATTAATTTATATTTTATTACTTATCTAGAACACTATACTGCTTTGCACATCTAGGTAAA